>MU223583.1:217310-228707 GCA_018584345.1 Thuja plicata
TATATATATATATATATATATCGAATTTGATCAATATGATAGTAATGATAATAATTTATGTATATATATATATATATCAATCATATCGAAGCTATTACTTAACAAAAACATAGGTGGGCCGGTTTCCTAACGATAATGCACCCATGTTAAATTACTTCCAACTAGTCATTGAAGGTCCACACTCAAATATAACGAGGCTTACCAAGGTATAGGAAAATACCAACAAGAGCCATTTTTCGCACTTTGATACTACCTCTTTGGACAACCTAGATTGCAACCCTAACCACGATATGATAAAAATGAACAATCCTAACAGGTGGATTGCTCATATAAGGTGATAAAGTGATAATGTGATATGTCCACTAAAGGTGGATGTTCCACTTAAAGTGATAGTTCCACTTAAAGTGATAAAGTGACAAGTCCACGAAAGGTAGAAATATTCCTATGTGGTCCCTAGTTAAACTTAACATGTGTGTTTAGAACCTAGGAGAAGAACTTACTAGGTACAACACTTCGACACAACAATTGTTGGTAACATGGGTTACTATCCCGAATGAGCTAGGAGTTTCCAAATTTATTGTAGTTATATATAACCATTGTTAGAACTTATAGGGAACTAGGTAATATTGAGAATTGATGGAAGTTTCGAATACTTACCATATTGATCAAACAAGTTACTGTTATACAGTAAATACCTAGTATACATCTCAACTGTAGACACACAACAATCTATGATTCCAGCTACAACCACTGATAATGAACTGCAATGTCTTACAATGTTTCTAATGACTTGATTGTGCTTGTGGTTTGCAGTTTCAAGCTCCCAAGTACTGAAACATGCATGCAATGATATGCAGTACCTTAAGCTTACACAACTGGAATACATTTGAAAAATTAGTAAGATACCTGCCAAACAAGCAAGCATTAATACAATTTTTTTTTGGTTGATATAAGTTGCTCGTACAGTTTAGATGCTTGTAAATCATCTAGGGCTCAGTGAACTAGAACTAGCAGCAAGTAACAACCCTTTTGTATGGATTTGGGTTATAGTGAAAATCAGAAGTTGAAATGTAGCCTACGGCACGCTAATATAAAAAAAAATGAAACAAAATATATAACAAAGAACACTTCAATCGTCTGATAAGTTGAATTATAATAAAAATAATTAACAATTGAAAAAACATTCAAAACGTTTTAGATAAAACTACAAAGCTTGGAAAAGAATATTAAAAAAATTGGGAAAAATAAAAAATCTCATGGAAACTCAAAGTGAACTTAACTTTGATTGACAAGACTCCTTCCTGCAGGCTAGTTATTTCCATATCATTTATCAAACACAACTTATGCCTTCGCAATTCTTCATCACTTAAAAAACAAAAAGTTTGCAAGTTTGAACAACGAAAAATGGGAAGTTGGAATGATAGTAGATGTTTTTTTGTTTTGTGGTTATTAGATGAGGGCTTTTGGGTGACTTTAGGTCAGCTTATAATTTTAAAATTCAATTTTAGGTTGCTTTACGTATTAAAATGCTCTTTGGGCATAGTAGCTAGAAGGCCCCCTTGGTTTGCCTAGGGCATACCAAATATTGGACAGACCTAGGCTAGGACCCAAACTCTTGGTCATTAAGGCGAAGTACTGGCACCATACTTGGCAAACCTTGTAGCTTAGTTAATTTTGTTTCCTTTTTGGGATTATTTGTGATACGTATGTATTTTTATTATTTCATATAAGTTTATATGGCTGTATACAATGTGAACCATGAAATCACTGGCCGGATAATGCCAACAATAGGGTTTTCCAACTTTTAGGTTTGTCCTATTTTCTCCTTTTAGTATTTTACCTATTAAGTGAAAATCAGCTGCTGCAATTAATTGTTGATAAAAATGAGCAATGACATTTGTGTGCGGTAAGGAGTTGTTATGTTTAAATTGTCCATTGAATAAATAAGGTGTGCTAAATCAATTGCAATCTGGTTCGAATAATTGTCCACTTTTTGCTCCTTCTCTTATATAAATTTTTCTCTAATATCGCAGGACTTCGAATTGCTCCTCCAGAAGCACCTGTAACTGGTTACATGTTTGGGAAAGGGGTCTATTTTGCAGATATGGTTTCCAAAAGTGCAAACTATTGTTATACATCTTCAAAATCTCCAATTGGTGTGCTTCTACTATGCGAGGTAATTTTCCTTTACATCTTGTCAAAAATATTGACACAAATATATATTGTAGTGTTTACATTTTCAAATTTTTTACGATTTAAAAAATTTGAATTGCTCATAATGATTGTGAAATCATGTTATATGAAATAGGTGGCTTTAGGTGAAATGGTTGAACTTGAACAAGCAGATTATAATGCAGACAAGTTGCCAGATGGAAAGCTAAGGTTTGTTTAATGCCTTCATTTTATTGTAGTATCTTTCATTGTCCAAGGCTTCTTAATGCATGCTGTTTTGATTATCATATTTCTTTTTAAATCATTGAAAGGAAGTAACGGAGTCTAATTTTTGTAAATATCAAAGAGCTTATAATGTAATTCATATGAGTGTTTTTTATCGTGCAATCGTGAGTAAATGAATGCTTATCATGGTGACATGTTCAATGGTATTTTGTGATCTTGATTCAGCATTGATGAAATGATTTTATCCTTTTTTATTAACTATTGCCTTTTGCAGCACTAGGTTAATATGAATAGATTATGATGAGGAAAGTAATGAAGAGAAACAAAACTATAAACCAAAGTAACCCATCAAGATATAAGAAATTCTTAATGGTGATTTCAAACAAAAGAAACTTATTTTTTTATCTTTTATAATTTCTATATTGCTAAAAGTGAACCAAAATTACATAATGCATATTACCCATGTTAGAGTAGGCGTATATGTTGTTATACATACAGTAGTTGCATCATGCACATTCGCATATGTTGCATTCATAGTTGTGCACATGCTGAAAGAATATTCTCGTGCGTAATTGAGCACATGCTTGCCAAGCATAAGTTCAATTAATTGAGCCTAATTTAGCTTAGTTCTATCTAGTTGGGCTCTAGTTTGCATATCACACATATCATGCATATTTAGCTTGCATATCATGCACCTTTGTTTGCGTATCTAGCTCTAGTTTTCTTTTTTAGTTTGTGTTAGCTTTTAAATTAATTTTACAATTTTTTTATTTTTTTAAATTTCTATATTGCTAAATGTGAACCAAAATTACACAAGGCATGTTCCCCATGTTAGAGTAGGCGTATATGTTGTTATACATACAGTTGTTGCATCATGCACATTCACATTTGTTGCATTTCATAGTTGTGCACATGCTTAAAGAATATTCTCATGCGTAATGGAGCACATGTTTGTACATGCTTGCCTAGCCTAAGTTCACTGAGTTGAGCCTAATTTAGCTTAGTTGAATCTAGTTGGGCTCTAGTTTGCATATCATGCATATCATGCACCTTTAGCTTGCATATCATGCACCTTAGTTTGCATATCTAGCTCTAGTTTTCTTTTTTAGTTTGACTTAGCTTTTCAATTAATTCTAGGGCCATTGTTTTCTATAAAAGCAATTTCATCTATGCATTGTAATTCACATCATTGTAATCCCAATTCTTTATATTGCAATCAATACAAAAGTCGTAGGTTGTGCAAATTATCTTGGTTCTTGATCTTCTCTTTGTGACAGGTGTTGTGCTTGCAAATGATTCCTGGCCTCTAGGTTGATATCATCAGCAAATTCTTCACCCCATAGGCAGTCCTCATAGAGTGAGAACATATAAAGTTGTTCCATGTCTCGCACAAGGAGTCAAAATCAAGAAAGCATAGGCCTCAATGAGGGAACCTAAAAACAATTGTATAGATTATTGTACTATAAAAGTATTGAAAAACTTAACAACTGTACAAAAGAACTATAAAATTTTATTGGGTTTTAGCTAAGTTGTTGGTTTTGGCATGTGAATATCAGTTTGGGGTTCAAGTATGCCAGTATGGCAATTCTTTTACCTCGGGTATAGGTACACCATACAAAATATATATGCAAACCCAAAAAGATATCAAATATAATTAAAAATACCTATGTTACCTCAAGTTTCTAGGATGGACGGGGGGGGAGGGTTTCTTAGATGAAATTTTTTTTTGGTCATTTTTGGGGATGGCAAGGGACGATAAAGGGGACGACTATATAATAATAGAGTAAGTTAAAAAAGGGTTATTTCTAATATTCATATGATAACATTGATAAATCATTCACCATATACATTATACATAGCAATTGACTTGAATTGAGAGTTGAAGTTCATAAATTCATATACATGATGTAACTTAGTAGTTAATTCAAATTAGTTTCGTATATTCATCAATATAATTCATTGAATCACTATTAATATGCATGTAATTTGAATTTGAAAATGCCCAAATGCTGCAAGTTTCAACAAAATACCATATATGTCCAAAGTCTCACAATAGTCAAAAACTCAAAAGTAAAACAAGTAAAGTTTGCTGCTGCCCCTAATCTTTATCAAAATCAGTGTCCTCTAAGTCACTGCCACTATTAGTCTCAACTTCAAAGGCTGCCTCATCCAATGGAATCCCAACTAATCCCTCCTATACCTTGTCCTTATCAACCTGGGTGGTGTCTTTGGGATTAACATCCCACCCTAAAGCTAGACTCTCTCGATACTTTGGAGTTTGATGATACTTAAGTCGTAGAGCACTTTGCACAACCAGTAACTTCTCTGCTCGTCTTGTGTGATGACCCCCTTTTTAGCAGGTCTTTGCAGTAGCTTGGTCGGCTCATCATTGTGCCTCTCGTGAGCTGATGCCGGGTTTTGAGGGTCCCAGTTGGCAGACTTGCTATTTATAGTAAGTCAATCTGGTCAGTTTCCAGTTCTGGCAGGGCAGTATCGACAGTGGTCAGTTTTCCAGACAATGTTCAGTCTGTTCATGTTCCTTGGTTGGGGACTTACTATTTATTGTAAGCCTAGTTTTGGCAGCTACTATTTGTGGTAGTGCAGTGGATGGCTTTGTCAGTCGAGCAGGATCAGTAGTGGATGCAGGTTTATCACTGGAAATGCATATTGGTTAATTAATTAATGTTAATTAATAACGATATGTTATTAATTAATAATAAAGTCATTTTATTATAATAATACTTTATTGTTATAATAATGTGGAAGTTGCTATTCCGGAGACTGGTTAATTGATATATCCTTTTGGGAAACTATGTCTATCGGGGAGTTATAAATACAGAGTCATTCTTAGTGCTGATCATCGAATATTGATTATTGAAAATTGTTCCTAATTATCTGAGCCCTAGTTGAAGGGTCAAATTAGTTGATTGAAGATAGATTCTTCATCATCTAATCTTCAATCGATTGCTGCTGTATAATCGATTGCATCTTTCCTACGTGCTGATGTATACGTGGAAGTTCTGAATTCTTCATCGAATACCATTGAACTGTGGCTCGCCAAAGGAGTCGGTTTCATGTTTTAATAAGTTTCAGGAGAGACAACGAATCACCTTGGCTGTAAGAGATGCTGGAGATCTTTGGAAGATTAGGGGACTGTGTTTAATACTCCCCGCGCAAAGGAAGCAACCTCCCCAAGCTGGGCGCCATACTGCTGTTGCGACCAGCCAGAAGGTAACCCACGCGGGTTGGGGAGCCAGACAGACTTGCTACCATCTGGAGTTGCTGCAACACCATTGATTAATGGCAGGGATGCCGTGGGTCATGCATCAGACGCCACTCTATTCCACACGCTAAGCACTCCTTGCTAGCTGTGCGTTTTCATTTAATGGGAGATTCAGTTGTCACCGCGACTAGCAATATAGCCAGGCGGAATTAAATCAAGTTCTTTAATATTTTAAACAAATAAACAATATCATATGTTAGGTGTTGTATCGTTTTGAATTGAATTTCAATCAGACCCAATACAAGGTTTTAAATATCTATTTCGAAATTCTTAAATTTGTCAAAATATGCATGCTGATCAATTACGAAAATTAAAGTAAAGTGATTGAAATATGGGCTTAGTAGTTTAAACATCTCCATAGAAGGTAAAGAGACTCAATAACAGTTGATTTGTTATAGAGAGCCAGACAGGCTCATTACGGCATGCCTGACAACTGTTTGACAAAATGCCAAACACATGATTTGTATGGAAATTGGTAAAATTTAGATGGTTTAATGATGAGGCCAAATCGGGCTCATTACAGTGGTATTAGAACCATTTTCTTGCCATCCTGTGGGGTAGGAAAATATTTGTGAATGCAGATTCGCTGTTATATTTAGAGTGATCAGCTCTCTCGAGATGGATAGGTACAGGCGGCTTAGCTCCGAAAGCCGACACAACAGTGCAGGAAATAATAATAAAATAAATACATTAATGGAGAGTATGGAGAGACTTAGGGTTCATCAGCAGAGGATGGCAGAAAGGCTGTCAGACCTAGAGACAGTAGATAGGGCAGCAAGATATATGGTTTCCGCTTTCAGTAGACCACTATCGAGGCCGCAGGGTAGGAGGCTTGAGTTTTCCCCGACAGGTGTCCGAGATGTTGATCCACCAGTATATAATACGACACCTACTCATGGACCTGATGATAGATACTCCACACATAGACAGGTGGACGTGTTAGCACCAGTGGTAGACATCAGTGCTGAGCTTCAACAGGTTGAGGCTTTCCGAGTAGTTGCTGTAGTTGGTGTAGATACAGTTGATATAGTAGTTGCTTGTGATGGTCCTGATTCTCTCGAGGAGGGACTTGTTATCGGAGATTTATATGTCAGCTGTCGTAGTGTAGCTTCAAAGCGAGAGGCAACACCCCTCTCAGGTGGGATAGGCGAGAGCATGGAGCTACCGTGTTGTGGTGTTGATGATCCGGTGATACAGCAGGAGACGATGACTGCAATAGATGTCAGTACTACACTAGATTTTATTATCGAGTCAGACAGTGACTCCAGTTCTGATTGCCAGGAGAATAGTTCTATGGTCAATGTTGAGGGAGTTGTGGATAGTGGGAGTGTTGTAGCATTGGAGGTTACGACGGAGGACTCTGGATCACCAGAGGAGGAGAATATCACTTTTGAGGACTGCCTTGAGGAGATGGAGTCAGATCTGGATAGCGGCAGTCCCGAGATAGGGTTAGTACAGGAGATGCCAGTATTCTTCTGCAGTGATGATTTGAGCATGGAGTCTGCGTGTGATGGTACTAGTGTTGAGTTCGAGACAGTAGACACGGAGTCATGCCAGCATGACCCAGATTCATGGGTTAATACAGAGTCAGATGAGGTTCCGTCAAGGACACCTGAAGAAATAGAGCCGTCGCTAGCATCTGGGGTTGCTTCTGATACTTCTTATGTGACTCCCGAGGATGACTCCAGTAGTGAGCCATGTCTGTATCATACCCTGGGAGAGGACTTTGAGTTGTTGGAGAATGCGGATTGGTCCCAGGAGCTGGAATACTCAGAGGATACAGAGGACGGGACAACTGGCAGTGTTGAGGAGGTGGACTCTATGGAAGCTTCCTCATGTACAGAGGAGTCTGATAGAGATATGTCAGATGGCAGTACTCCGTTGGAGGATGTGAGTTCAGTTGTCAGTTCACAGAGCTCAGTTGGTAGTTCACTGGGGAATAGTATCTCAGATAGGAGTATGTTGGGTACCACTTCTATTTGCAGTATGGACAGCATGTTAGAGGTGTTGCATAGGAGACCGACTATTCAGAGTCATCATGTGACTAGTCAGTTGAGAGTCAGTGAGTGTGATATTGTCACTACATTTGAGCATTTTGATGTTGCACGACAGCTGCTAGCTGTTCACGGATGGGGTTCTCCTATGCATGAAAAGCATGGTAGTTATTACTTGTCCCTCATAGAGATTCACCTAGTTGAGTGGGGGAGTACACCATATGAGGCACTTTTGGATAGAGAGGAGGAGGCGAGTGAGCTTACTCAGGAGCTCATGACGACTTCTGAGGTTTTAGAGAGCACTCAGTTGGCTCTCCGGGAGTCACAGGCTCAGTTAGTTGAGGTGACTGTGGAACTGGAGCAGCTTCAGTCTACACCAGTACCAGATCCAGTGCAGCTACATATTGTGGTGTCTGGTGATCTGATGATGTCCACGGTTGGAAATGTGGGATGTGATGATGTGACTGACACATCTGTCTGAGATAGGGGGGCAGTAGGTACAGAGGAGGCGAGAGCATCAGTAGGGATGAGCTCTCACGGTGATTTGCTTCCAGCTACGGGAAGCGAATTTATTACCACATTACATACAGCTAGTGACAGTAGACAGTTGGCAGTACCACATTTGCAGGAGGATCAGCTGTGGGTTGCAGGGAAGTAGGTTGATGCTTCCACATAATTTTAACTGCACAGAGTCTTTCTTGGACCACCTTCTTGAGAGTTCAGAATTTTGTGAGGGATCTTACCGAGCTTCTGAGGGTGTTCTCATCCGAGGTACTGGCGCGATCTGGCGTTTGGTGAGAGAGATTGTAGGTACCTTGACTACGATGTTCCCTCACAGAGATTTTGAGGTGGGGTTTGCTGAGAGGGTCACCCAGGACCCTGTCCAACCGGTTTTGCAGAATTCGAGATTGGAGCCATTCTTGGGTTCACGACTGGGGAATGATGAGCCCTTGACAGAGAGCAGAGCTTTTTACTGGCACTATACAGTGAGGAGCGCTCATCAGTTTTCATTTGACCCATAGGTTAATGAGTTGATGGCACATAAGTGTGGGATGACTCCTAGCCCTTATCATCTGTTTTGGGATGGGTTCTCGCCATCAACAGTTGATGGGAGTTTTGCCTGCAAGTCAGTAGCAGGTAACTTGCAGAGTTATGGTGACTGCAGGGATTATACAGTGTGTGGGTATTCGGGTCCAGGTACAACTTTGTTCAGGGGTATTCATCACTGTTGCGTAGATGGTCTTCACGCTCAGTACGGGTCAGTTGGGTGTGTAGGGGGAGTTCAGGGTGTATGTGATCTAAGTCTCCCATACATCTTGGTTTTTGATGATCTTGAAGCTCACTTCTTTCGGGATCCAGATAGAGACAGATTCAGTACAGGAGTTTGGGTAAATGGCTGTTTTGGGTCTCTTTACAGAGCTATCCGGTTTGCATTGTGGGTAATGCTACAGGAGCTTACAGTTTATGTCGGGGGCATGGTTTACTTTTTCTTGTGGGATCCGGGTGGATTGCGATGTACAATTGTTTAGGGATTGCTTGAGGACAAGCAATCTTTGGGAGGGTGGACTGTGATGACCCCCTTTTTAGCAGGTCTTTGCAGTAGCTTGGTCTGCTCATCATTGTGGCCCTCGTGAGCTGATGCCGGGTTTTGAGGGTCCCAGTTGGCAGACTTGCTATTTATAGTAAGTCTGGACTTACTATTTTTAGTAAGTCAATTTGGTCAGTTTCCAGTTCTGGCAGGGCAGTATCGACAGTGGTCAGTTTTCCAAACAATGTTCAGTCTGTTCATGTTCCTTGGTTGGGGACTTACTATTTATTGTAAGCCTAGTTTTGGCAGCTACTATTTGTGGTAGTGCAGTGGATGGCTTTGTCAGTCGGGCAGGATCAGTAGTGGATGCAGGTTTATCACTGGAAATGCATATTGGTTAATTAATTAATGTTAATTAATAACGATATGTTATTAATTAATAATAAAGTCATATTATTATAATAATACTTTATTATTATAATAATGTGGAAGTTGCTATTCCAGAGACTGGTTAATTGATATATCCTTTTGGGAAACTATGGCTACCGGGGAGTTATAAATACAGTCATTCTTAGTGCTGATCATCGAATATTGATTATTGAAAATTGTTCTTGGGAATTGTTCCTAATTATCTGAGCCCTAGCTAAAGGGTCAAATTAGTTGATTGAAGACAGATTCTTCTTCATCTAATCTTCAATCGATTGCTATTGTATAATCGATTGCATCTTTCCTACGTGCTGATGTATACGTGGAAGTTCTGAATTCTTCATCGAATACCATTGAACTGTGGCTCGTCAAAGGAGTCGGTTTCATGTTTTAATAAGTTTCAGGAGAGACAGCGAATCACCTTGGTTGTAAGAGATGCTGGAGGTCTTTGGAAGATTAGGGGACTGTGTTTAATACTCCCCGCGCAAAGGAAGCATCCTCCCCAAGCTGGGCGCCATACTGCTGTCGCGGCCAGCCAGCAAGTAACCCACGCGGGTTGGGGAGCCAGACAGACTTGCTGCCATCTGGAGTTGCCGCAACACCATTGATTAATGGCAGGGATGTCGTGGGTCATGCATCAGATGCCACTCTATTCCGCACGCTAAGCACTCCTTGCTAGCTGTGTGTTTTCATTTAATGGGAGATTCAGCTGTCGCCACGACTAGCAATATAGCCAGGCGGAATTAAATCAGGCTCTTTAATATTTTAAGCAAATAAACAATATCATATGTTAGGTGTTGTATCATTTTGAATTGAATTTCAATCAGACCCAATACAAGGTTTTAAATATCTATTTCAAAATTCTTAAATTTGTCAAAATATGCATGTTGATTAGTTACGAAAATTAAAGTAAAGTGATTGAAATATGGGCTTAGTAATTTAAACATCTCCATAGAAGGTAAAGAGACTCAATTGCAGTTGATTTGTTATAGAGAGCCAGACAGGCTCATTACGACATGCCTGACAACTGTTTGACAAAATGCCAAACACATGATTTGTACGGAAATTGGTAGATGGTTTAATGATGAGGCCAAATTGGGCTCATTACATCTTGTGATAAGTGCATTCCTCTTTATGGTGTGGATAAATCCATATGTTGATCAATTCGTCTTTGCAACAGAGGAACTAGAAACTTGTGAAACGAGGCAAATGGCAAGCATCCTCAACTTTAGTGCATCTGACCTATGCCATTGGCACCATCCAACAGGGTCTTTTTGAGCCATTACTGCTCTATCCTTCGTTTCCTTTGGTGTGTTGAGGTTTGAACGACTAAGATTTGAAAAGGCATTCCATTGTTCGTGAAGCATACCGGGCTGCTCAAGTGAAAACATCTTTTGAAGGGCCTTCATTAACCCATGTTTCACCTCATCATTATCACAAGGAGGCAATCTTCCAAGCTTGGGCTCATACCATTTTGGATTTAGTACAAAGACTGCTATATGAAGTGGGGTGTTCATAGTTTTCCACCTCCACATGACAATGGGCTTAATATGCTGGTCATATAAGTCCAAATTGTGAAGTTTTTAGGATAGCTGCAAATGTAATAACACTCTATGTTGTATGTATTTTCCAAATGCAACAATCTCTTTCATTTATATTGGGAATGAGGATAGGAGAGACATGTCCCTTCATCGGACATGTCTATTCATTATTATTTATAAGAAAGGACATACCTCTTCCAACTAATTATAATTTAATCAATCTTATAA
>MU223583.1:230292-246526 GCA_018584345.1 Thuja plicata
TAATATTCAAAGATAATAAATACTTATCTGTGCATCAACATCCTTGACACAAGTTGCTTCAATGAAGGTCCATATACATCAAATCATAAAACACCTTATAATATTATTTGAGATACATCTCCCGTTTGAATTATCTCCCCACACTAAGCATGAAAATGTAACATTGGTTATTATTCTGCCCCCACAATGTACAATTCTCACTCTTATATCTTTGAACAATTCTCATGTCTTCTTATGAAATGACATAAATTATCCAAGATAGGTGACACTATATAATTGATGCTTTTTTTATAGAAATAGACACCCTTCCTTGAATGCATGCTTCTTTGTTATTGCTTGACCATCATCATAACAAATTAAAATATCTCTTTAATGAAAGTCGTTTTCAGAAATTTCACATAGACTCCTACATATTCCATCATAACTTTTGAATCCAAAACTTACTCTCTAATCGCTTTGGTGAGATTATTTGAAATTAGGTTTTCACCAACATATCCGAAATTTAGAAAAATCCAACGGTGCATGTGTGAGATATGGTCCTTTTACCGAGACTGTATTTTCTGAGACAGCCACACATTCACCATCAACAAACTACTCTCTTACATTTGCAGTCTAGCTCTGATACCATGATAAGTTTTTAGGATAGCTGCAAATGTAATAACACTCTATGTTGTATGTATTTTCCAAATGCAACAATCTCTTTCATTTATATTGGGAATGAGGATAGGAGAGACATGTCCCTTCATGGGACATGTCTATTCATTATTATTTATAAGAAAGGACATACCTCTTCCAACTAATTATAATTTAATCAATCTTATAATGTTTCATCAATCAATTATTAATTAAGAATAATAATATAATAATTTAATATTAAATATTAAACTTCATATGATTAATAATAATATAATATATATATTATATTATTATTAATCAACATATATTATATGTATTCTAATGATCATACGACTAAAGATACAAACATTAACACAAATTGTGATTCTTAGCCAAAATTACTTCTTTCATCTTTCAAATGTCTTATATATCTCTCAAAGGCTAGGAGATTTTGTATCAAGGTATCTAATGACATCTACAACATGCGAGATGAAGGAGCAAACCTATTTGTAAAGTGCAAAATATATTTCAAATAAGAATAAGGATAAAGTTTATCAATCTCAAGTTAATTGACAACTAGGAAACTCAGAAAATTTGGAAGATTCAACAATAAAATTAAAATATTAAAATCAGATTTTTTTAATCAGAAAATAAAAAATGTCTCACCTCACAATGGACCACCAATTGTCATCGAGGATCCTTTGTCTGATGGCTTTTCCTTAAGTAGTGGTTGGATTAGGCCATTTATTTCACTCTAAACCGACCACAAACAACTATAGAGCTTTGAGCACCTCAATCATCCTCTCTAACAAAATGAAGTAATTGGCATATCTTGTCTCCATAGGTTCAACAAATTTATTCTTTGAAAAAGTCCTGAAGAGAGCAAGTGAGCTGCAGTGGTTACAAATGAACATTTGAATATTTCTAGCTTGTGCCACCACTTGTTTTACCCAATCTAATTTCCCTAAGTCTTTCAATACATTGTTTAATGTATGAACACAACATGGAGTCTAAAAGATGTGCTTGTAAGCACCTTGTACCATCAAGCCAACCAATTTGTACACACGAGCTGAAAAGCTTTAAAAAAATCTTAATTTTTTGAAAACTCTCACAAAATACATATTTGTGATCAATTAATGTCCTGTGTGCAATCTACATCCCTCTCCTAGCACTTAGAAAATGTCTTTGGCACTTTTGCAATCGTTCACTTTTGAATAGAACTAGCAATCTTAAAAAATGCATAAATGACAACTTTTAATGCATTTGATACTTGTGTGGGCTTGTGGTTGTGAAATGAATGATATGCATGTGCTTTGAAGTGGTTTTTGGTTTCCACTCACGTTTAGGGTTGAAAATGCAATTATTTTTGTTAAAATTAAGGTGGATTGGATATTTGATGGACATGACACACTTTGCCTATGTGCTACCTTGGGTGTTGTAATTGGGCCTGTCCAATGGCTCGAACAAGGTGCAAGCTTGCCATCCTAGTTACCTTGTGGGATGTAATGTTCTTGAGGCCTACAGAACTACTCGTAAAACCACCACTGTGATTCTCAGTGCCTACAAAACTACCCATATGGCTGGAGTGTCAGAATGGCGAACTCAGAGAATTGGCAACTTCACCTGAGAGTCAAATTGGTTGGCAATGACTGTC
Source organism: Thuja plicata (assembly GCA_018584345.1). Classification (NCBI taxonomy): domain Eukaryota; kingdom Viridiplantae; phylum Streptophyta; class Pinopsida; order Cupressales; family Cupressaceae; genus Thuja; species Thuja plicata. The sequence continues at coordinate 232,562 of MU223583.1, forward strand.
TCAGAGCTGTACAAAAGAATGCCGTATGACCTCCCTACTGTCTGTCGTACGAACGTTGCTTCCCTCTTGTTATGTTGTACGTCATACAGACTTCAACTCACTACGTGCGCCGATGGTGTGAGTCTGCCGCATGGTGAGTTTTGTTTCTGTCGTACGACACGCCTCGGATCGTACTGTCAATCCCCTTCACTTTGGCATACAAACTTAGGTTGTACGACCTCTATGTGCCTCCCTTCAGTGACTAGTACAGACGCCGAATTCTTCTGTGTTAGGTATAAATTAGATGCAAGTGTTTGAATAGTCACACAAAACAATGATGCATTAAAATAATTGTGGAGATTCTCACAGGCAATAGCTAATTAAAATTCATTAATGATAGCACTTCTGATTACAAAGATGTCAGAACAAGGCATAATAGGGTGAGGAGTTACTCCCACCGAAACTGCAAGTACCAAATAGGGAGGGTTTTCCACCTCCGAAATGGTATACAACAGAACTCCAACTGTAATTCGCAATGGCACATAAAATATTAAAGTTCGCATACCTACAACTACAATAGACTTCGACCTCACATATGGCTTCGGGGAAACGTCCCGAAGGTTTACAAATGATGCTGACACGACCAACACGCTAGACAAATAAAAATAAAAAGGGCCTGAGAGATAATAAAATTAATGTTGGGGCCAAAAATTATTAAATTAATTAATTTAAGTATATCAGGGGCATCACAGTCCCGCCGGCCTGAAAATTGGTTGTCAAGCAATTGCAGGCTTGGATGCTCCAGAATCTGTTTGCCTTCCCAAGTGGCATCCTCGATTGGAAGATCCTTCCATCGCACAAGAAATTTCTTGATGGTGCGCGATCTCAGCCTCTTCTCTCGGACGTCCTTGATCTCGACCGACTCAAGGATTAGTTTCCTTTCTTCGTCAATGGGAGGAAATTCCCTCGACACTGACACGTTGACCGACAACCTTCTTCAGACACGACACATTTAAAAAATTGTGAACCCGAGTCCCCTCAGGAAGTTCCAGTTCATAGGCAACTTCACCTACCCTCCGAACCACTCTGTAGGGTTCGTAAAAATGTGTCCTCAACTTCTCCTTACCACAAACCTTCAAGGAGGATTGCCTATACGGTTGAAGCCGAAGGTATACTAGATCGTCAATCTCAAAACTTCGTTCAATCCGGTGTCGGTCAACATACATCTTCTGCTGGTTCTGAGCCCTTTGTAGGTTATCCTTGCGAGATCTCTGGATATCCGAACTCTCCTGTAGCTAGTCTTTGGCCCTCGGTGCTTGACTGCCACCCACTGCCAAATTCACGAATGATGAAGGCTCATAACTGTACAATGATTTGAAGGGTGCCATAACTATCGACATGTGATAGGTGGTATTGTAACAATGCTTCCCCAAATGTAACCAATGGACCCATGCCTTCAGTTGTGCTGAAACAAATTTCGTGAGATAACCCTCCAGCCATTTGTTTGCAATCTTTGTCTGTCCATCCATTTGTGGGTGGTAGCTCGTGCTTGGCGACAACTCTGTCCCTGCCAATCAAAATAACTCCATCCACAAAGTGCTGAGAAAGTAGCTATCCCTATCGCTTACTATGTTCTGCGAAAGACCGTGCAATCGCAATACCTCACGGAAGAACAACTCGGCTACTTGAGTTGCCTGGCATCTGGTTGAGATTGCAAAGAAATGGGCATATTTGGTCAGCTGATCAACCATGATGAAGATGTAATCTTTTCCTTGCACTTTGGGAAGCCCGGGAATAAAATCAATGGAGATGCTATTCCACTTCTCGTCAGGGATTGGCAATGGTTGAAGCAATCTTGTAGGTAAGGTGTGCTTGAATTTGTTATGCCGACAGGTGGAGCATTCCCGCACATACTGCAAAACATCATTCTTAAGGCCCTTCCAGGAAAACCTCTCCCTGATTTGTCTGTAGGTCTTTAGGTACCCCGGGTGTCCGGCCAAGGGTGAGTCATGCATTTCTTTTAGAATCCTTTCTTTCATCTCGACTCGGGTACTAAATAGATTTTGCCCTTTTAGTAAATGACGTCATCAACCACCTTGTATCTGTCATCCTGCACTTGACCCTCCATAAACTGACACACAAAATTATTCTTGAAGTACTCAAGCAACAAATGTGCTTTCCAATCTGCCGAAAGCTGGTATAGATAGCATATGGTAGGCTTCTGGATAGAGCGTCAGCCACTGCAATATTTTTGCCTTTCACATACTTAATATCAAAATCAAATGCTTGAATTTTGCTTACCCACTTCTATTGCCTTTTGTCCAAATCCCTCTGTTCGAGGAAATATCTCTGGCTGTTGTGGTCCATACGTACTACAAACTTAGCTCCGACTAATTACTGCAGAAACTTAGTCAGTGCATGCATGATGGCGAGCATCTCCTTATCGTAGATGGATTAAAGTCGCTCTGCTCCTGAGAGCTTCCAACTCTCGAATGCAATGGGGTGACAGTCTTGCATCAACACCACGCTAATGCCTTCTCGGGATGCGTCACACTGCAGGATAAAGGGCCGAGTGAAGTCTGGTAGTGCCAGAACCAGATAGGATCTCGTGACTTGCTTCAGCTTGTCAAAGGTGTGATGCGCATGTTCATTCCACTGGAAAGATCCCTTCTTCGTCAAATCTGTCAGTTGTGCACTGAGGTGTGAAAATCCCTTCACAAACCTTTTGTAATAACTGCACAACCCAAAGAACCCACGCAGATTCGAGAGTCTTGGGAGGCGGCTAGTCCAAAATGGTTTGAATATTCTCTTGGTGTACCTGAACCCCTCAGACACTGATGATGTTCCCTAGATACAATATCTTTGTCATTCCAAATTCACATTTGGACCTTTTGGCAAACAATGATTGTGACTACATGATTTCCAACACTTCGTCCAAATGCCTCAGTTGCTTCTCCCACATCTTACTATAAATGAGCATGTCATCGAAGAACACCAACAAGGACTTGCACATTTGCTTGTTGAAGATGTGGTTCATGCACGACTAGAAGGTAGCAGGAGCATTGGTCAACCCAAACGGAATGACCAAAAACTTATAGTGCCCGTAATGGAAACAGAAAGCTATCTTCTCCACATCTTTCTCCCTCATGCGAATCTGATGGTAACCGGAGTGGAGATATATTTTGGAGAAATAGACTGCGCTGTGTAACTCATCAAACAACTCGTCGATCCTGGGGATGGGGTATCTGTTTTTAATGGTCTTCTTGTTTAGCGCACGGTAGTCCACACACATTCAGAGGGATCCATCCTTCTTTATTAGCACTACCGATGACGCAAAGGGGCTTGAGCTAGGTCGGATCACTCCTTTGCCGAGGAGTTCTTGGATCGTCTTCTCAATCTCATCCTTCAACTTTTTAGGATTGCGGTAGGGTGTGGTGATGACAAGCTTGGCTTCTTCCTCCAACCCGATAGTGTGGTCAAAGCCTTTGTGTGGAGGGATATGTAAAGACCCTAGATTGGCCTCAACTTTAAACCATCTAATTCTTGTCAAATTCAGAAATTTGGCATTTTAACAAACAATTGGCAAGCAAACATTTATACCACTGTGATGACCTTGTCTAAACTCCCTAAGATCTTTATTTGCAACATTCAAATATTTGATAGTAAATTTGTAATTATCTGAATTGCAACAACACTTTAATGTAGAATTCTTTCATACCAATCATATGAAATTGTGCCAACCATATATTGCCAATGTAGAACTACTAACAACTTGTCTTTTATTTATTATTTCTCAATATTTGGTTTTCATGATTTTCAACATATGAGAGTAAAACACAACATGCAGAAGTATTACACCACGTTTTTATGAAGAAGCAGCAGATAGAAGTTAGTAAAACGTCATCAACAGAGTGAAAACGTGAGAGTTCAAGCACCAACCCATTACTACGATTTCCTTCTAGTGTTGAAGACGTTGCTGATAAGAAGCGGCAGCCAACAGGAAGACACCACACTGTAACCTCAAATAGATTTAGAAACCCCACGTCTGCTGTTCACTGTATTCTGAATGCCTACGGCTGAAAGTATGGCAGCCTAGCTTGCATATGTTCAGCATTAAGGGTGCCACCTTGCCATAACATTCATAACGTTCACTCACAAGCAACCCCAAACAATTTTTGAAGACAATAAACTCTTCAAACGAGTCTCCAGACTAAATCCACCCTTCCAGCATATGAATCGACCTCTTCAGCAGGCCACAGTTCAATTCAAAATTTCTTCTTCTTCCAACAACATGCAAACAGTAGGAAAGAAGAAAGAGATTGGTTATACTTCAGCAACCAATAAGCGGAATAGCTCCAGGAGAATCAGTCTTCCAGATGCTAAACCAATTCAAGATCAAACCCTTATACCTCAGCAAGGGATTTGATTTATAATTCAGAACTTCTCCTCAGAGAAAACAAACAAAATATAATATATTCAATCGATAGTGAATGAATGCCTTGCCTATTGCTTTTATAATTAAAAAGTGTCTTCTCTCACACACTTTTCACGTGAAGCACTTTTATACTTAGGCACATATTGAGTAATATAATTTATTAACTTATTTGGCTCCAAAAATGACCTTTTCATCAATATCATGAAATTATGACACGCAAGGTCCCTGTTTCTTGTGCCCAAGATCTAAAACTTTTCATCCTGGTTTCGACGAGCTATAACACTAAGGTGCCCAACATATAATACTAACAATAATGACAACCTTAGCAAATTTAATTAAATAATAATAATAATTCACCCGTCTTGCGAAAACAACTGAAGAAGCATCACAATCGAAATTTGTCTGCACTGGAGTGATCCTGATGATAAAAGATGATGAACTTACTAAAAATAGACGCTCTCTCCAAGATTCTTGGAGCCCAAACCGGAAGCCAGAAATGAAAATTGAGAGCATCATTCAACTCCTCTAACTCCTCTGAGCTCATCGGATCTATCCATTGACTTACTATAAATAGTAAGTTCACACCAATGACCCTCTAAACACCTCGCTAGACCACGAGGATCGCGATAATGATCTAGCACCATCCATCCAATGACCTTGCTAAAATCGGGGATATTACAATCCTCCCTCCCCAAGATTGCTTGTCCCCAAGCATTCACAGGAACTCAAACATCACGATCCACCTGGATCCCACAGATGTAACTATGTAATATCACTATCACGCACAACTGGCCCTCGTATCACCAACACCCAAATAACTGACATCAGTGTTAGAATCATTTGAAGACTAACTGTAGGTGTGGATGGAGGAAACAACTCAGTAGAACTCAAGCCAACTGAAACACTAACTCTGCCAATCCTCGCGTCCCTGTCTAATTGACACTCACACCCGACCACACTGTGGATATGATAACAAGTAAAGGTACCAGAGTCACTACCACCAAATCCAATCTCGGCAAAACCGACCTGGGCATGAAGATACTGCAAGTGATATAACTTGCAACTGCTGATCCCATTTGCAAAAGATGGTACTAAACCATCCCACAATGGATGGTATGAAACTGGAGCCAACCCACAACGATGAAAAACCAAATCCTCTACCTGTGGGTAGAAAGAAAAATGATGAGCACACCTCACAGTATAATGCCGATAGAAAGCCCCAATCTCCGTCAATGGCTCATCACTACCAAACTGGGAATCAGGAGATGGCTCCAATCTCTGACTCGGCCTAACTATAGGCTGGGTAGAATCCTGGGCAACCCTCTCAGCAAACCCAACCACAAAATCCCTGTTGGGAAGCATTGTAGCTAAGGTATCTACAATCTTCCCCACGCAAACGTCGTATAGCACCAGAGCCTCTAATGAGAGTACCCTCAGATACTCGGTACGAACTCCTCTGCAAATCTGCACTCTCAAGTAGATACTCCACGAATGACTCAGTGTAGTAAAAATTATACGCGGAAGCGTCAACCTGCTCCCCTGCAACCCACAGCTTATCCTTTTGCAAATGTGGCACTGGCAACTGTCTACTGCCACCAGCTGTATGAAATATGGTAATAGATTTGCTTCCAGCAGCAGGAAGCAAATCACCATGAGAGCTCGTCCCCACTGATGCCCTCATCTCCTCTGTACCCATTGCACCCATATCTCGAACGGATGTGTCAACCACATCATCACATCCCACATCTCCAACCGTAGAAGCAAACTCAACACCAACCACCTCAATGTGCAACTGAACTGGGTCTGGGGTTGGTGTGGACCGAACATGCTCCAACTCTATGGTCACCTCCTCGAATTGTGACTGTGACTCTTGGAAAGCCAACTGGGTACACTGCAGTGAGTCCACAATCACCTAGAGCTCCTGGGTAAGCTCAACCACCTCCTCTTTCCCTAACAATGTCTCATAACAGGTAAAGCCCCACTATAGAAGGTAATCCCTCTCAGCAACTAACTGTGTATAATTATGCTTCAAAACCCTGATAGCCTCTCAAAGCGCATAAACCTCTGCTAGGGAAAGGCTACTATCGCCGTGCTCATCTGACATAGGAGCACCCCGACCAGATGCGGCTAACATTTGATGAATCACATCAAAATGCTCAACAACTGAAGAGATGTCTTTGTCATTCACCTTCAGCTGACTAGACACATGATGCCTCTGTAAGCCCTGCCTCCTATGCAAGCTCTCCGTCCCACTGACTGCACTGTGACAGTAAACTGACCTAGAACTGCTCACCCCATGTGTGCTACTATCCTCGCACACATTTGCAACTGTGATACAACTCATCGGTACCACAACCAACACCTTAGAAGAAGCGGAAACCCTAGTAGTATCGCCAATAACAGAGAGTCCCTGTGAATCCTGATCTTGGGACTCATCCAAGAGCACCTCAAAGTCATCGCCCAATAGCTGATAAGGAATGTCATCCCCCATGCAACCTATATCATCATCTAACAAATCATCCTAAGTGTTCATACTCCTTGCATCTACATCCCCTAACAGATGCTCAACTGCTATCTCCTGACTCTGTACATCTGAATCAATGTTAGGATGTGAATCAATAACTCCTGAAAATGGGCTGACATCTTCTGACTCAGCTGTAACACCCTGATCATCAATACCACAACAAGGTAGCTCCATGCTCTTGCCTATCCCGTTGAGAGGGGTGTTGCCTCTCGCTCCGAAGCTACACAACTTACATACAAATCTCCGATAACAATTCCCTCCTCGGGAGAATCTGGACCATCAGAGGCAACTACTGTATCAACTGTCTCTGCACCAACTGCAGCAACTACTTGGAAAGCCTCAACCTGCTGAAGCTCAGTACTGCAGTCTACTATTGGTACTGACACGTCCACATGTATATGTGTGGAGTGCCTATCATCAGATCCATGAGTAGGTGTCATACATACTGGTACATATCCATCTCGGACACCTGTCGGGGAAAACTCAAGCCTCGTACCCTGCGATCTCGATGCCGACCTACTGAAGGCAGAAACCATATATCTTGTTGCCCTATCTATTGTCTCTGGATCTGACAGTCTTGTCGCCATCCTTTGCTGATGAAGCCTAAGTCTCTCCATACTCTCCATAAATGTATTTATTTTATTACATTTTCCCGCACTGCTGTGCCGACTCTCGGAGCTAAGCCGCCTGTATCTATGCATAGCTCAAAATATGTGAGAGTGCTGATCACTCTAAATATAATAGCAGATTTGCATAAATAATAAATTTCGTACACCACAGGGTGGCAGGAAACCGCTCTGATACCACTGTAATGACCTTAGATTGGCCTCAACTTTAAACCATCTAATTCTTGTCAAATTCAGAAATTTTGCATTTTAACAAACAATTGGCAGGCAAACAATTATACCACTGTGATGACCTTGTCTAAACTCCCTAAGATCTTTCTTTGCAACATTCAAATATTTGATAGTAAATTTGTAATTATCTGAATTGCAACAACACTTTAATGTAGAATTCTTTCATACCAATCATATGAAATTGTGCCAACCATATATTGCCAATGTAGAACTACTAACAACTTGTCTTTTATTTATTATTTCTCAATATTTGGTTTTCATGATTTTCAACATATGAGAGTAAAACACAACATGCAGAAATATTACACCACGTTTTTATGAAGAAGCAGCAGATAGAAGTTAGTAAAACGTCATCAACATAGTGAAAACGTGAGAGTTCAAGCACCAACCCATTACTACGTTTTCCTTCTAGTGTTGAAGACATTGCTGGTAAGAAGCGGCAGCCAACAGGAAGACACCACACTGTAACCTCAAATAGATTTAGAAACCCCCCGTCTGCTGTTCACTGTATTCTGAATGCCTACGGCTGAAAGTATGGCATCCTAGCTTGCATATGTTCAGCATTAAGGGTGCCACCTTGCCATAACATTCATAACGTTCACTCACAAGCAACCCCAAACAATTCTTGAAGACAATAAACTCTTCAAACGAGTCTCCAGACTAAATCCACCCTTCCAGCATATGAATCGACCTCTTCAGCAGGCCACAATTCAATTCAAAATTTCTTCTTCTTCCAACAACATGCAAACAGTAGGAAAGAAGAAAGAGATTGGTTATACTTCAGCAACCAATAAGCGGAATAGCTCCAGGAGAATCAGTCTTCCAGATGCTAAACCAATTCAAGATCAAACCCTTATACCTCAGCAAGGGATTTGATTTACAATTCAGAACTTCTCCTCAGAGAAAACAAACAAAATATAATATATTCAATCGATAGTGAATGAATGCCTTGCCTATTGCTTTTATAATTAAAAAGTGTCTTCTCTCACACACTTTTCACTTGAAACACTTTTATACTTAGCCACATATTGAGTAATATAATTTATTAACTAATTTGGCTCCAAAAATGACCTTTTCATCAATATCATGAAATTATGACACGCAAGGTCCCTGTTTCTTGTGCCCAAGATTTAAAACTTTTCATCCTTGTTCCGACGAGCTATAACACTAAGGTGCCCAACATATAACACTAACAATAATGACAACCTTAGCAAATTTAATTAAATAATACTAATAATTCACCTATCTTGCGAAAACAACTGAAGAAGTATCAGAATCGAAATCTGTCTGCACTGGAGTGATCTTGATGATAAAAGATGATGAACGAACCTGACGGGGTGACTTACTAAAAATAGATGCTCTCTCTAAGATTCTTGGAGCCCAAACCGGAAGCCAAAAATGAAAATTGAGAGCATCATTCAACTCCTCTAACTCCTCTGAGCTCAGCGGAACTATCCATTGACTTACTATAAATAGTAAGTTCACACCAATGACCCTCTAAACACCTCGCCAGACCATGAGGATCGCGATAATGATCTGGCACCATCCATTCAATGACCTTGCTAAAATCGGGGACATTACAGGATACCAGGTGGAATGTCGGCGAAAACCAAATTGTGTTTGTCCAACATTGCCGGAAGCTCATTGTCATGATAGTACGCTTGTTGACTCCTCAAGGGTTTTGTTGATACCAAGTAGTGCGCTGCCCATATTACAACATCATGTCTGAAGATTGCATCCATCCGTCGTGCCGAGATTTCCTTTGGCCTGTCATTCGACATTCCCCTTAGAACTACCTGTTTTCCATCCACTTCGAAGGAGAACTCCATCCTTTTGAAACTCTATGTGTACTTGTCAAGAGTCTCCATGCACTGAATGCCCAGTATGACCTCCATGTCATCTAAATCTACTACAAAGAAGTCATTTATTACTGTGTGGTTCCCCATGGTAATACTCAGTTGCGGGACCAGATGGGTACATGACAAGAGGTTTCCTCCTGCCACCTTGACTTCAAACCCTTGGTGTCCCTCCGTACGCAAACCCCTTCAGTTCACAAGTGACGAGTTTATGAAGTTTAGTGTGGCCCAAGTGTCGAGCATGACCACAACCCGCTGTCCCTGGAGTGTATCCCGTACTCGGAATACAATGCACCTCGTGGTACCAACAAGTGCTACGATGACACCTCCTCTCCCTACTAGTGTGGCAATCCTCTCTGCACGGTTTATGTCAAACTCCTTAGAATCCTGTTGTCCATCTCCTTCGGTTTTAGGTTCCTCATGCTCCTCCTCGCTGTCAGACATCACCTCAATGTAGTGGATTTTTCCTTTGTCCAAGCATCACTGCCCTGGTACCCACGACTCCTTATAGTCAAAATATGGTATTCTCCTCCCAAGCTCCTGTCTGGTGGCCTCATCCAATGATGTCTTCTTTGGTGGGAGTTTGTTGTCCTTCTCCTTCGGAGCAAGGGGTGGCTTGTAGTGTGAATAACTCTTGGAGGAAGAAGAAGACGCTGCCATGTCACGTGCCTTCTTAATTGCTTCCGTGAGCGTGATGGGGTTGAATCCTTTCACCCAATGTTTCAGAGGTTCCATCAGCCCATCTGTGAACAACACAACCGATCGTCTCTCCGAGATATCTGTCAAGAGCATAGATAGAATCTGGAATTCTGCAATGTAATTGTCAACTAATCTTGATTGCTTCAGTTGCGCCAACTCCTTAAAATCAAGTTCTTGATCTTTCCCATCGAAGCGGTCTATTAGTCTTTCTGTGAATTCAGCATAGGTGGTTATTTGATTGTGGCTGAGGGTAACCATTCCATGATGCCGCCATTCGTGAGTGATTCCCTCTAGGTGAAGTCCCGCAAATTTGATTGCTTTATCCTCTGTCATCGGGTTAAGTTGGAAACATGTGTCTTCCTTCTCAGCCACTACAAAACTGCCCGTATGGCTGGAGTGTCAGAATGGCGATCTCAGAGAATTGGTAACTTCACTCGAGAATCGTATTGGTTGGTGATGATTGTCTCAGAGTTGTATGGCAGATTGCCGTACGACCTCCTTTCTGCTTGTCGTACGAATGTTGCTTCCCTCCTTTTATGTCGTACGCCGTACGAGCTTCAACTCACTACGTACGCTGATGGTGTGAGTTTTCCATACGGTGGAGAATGAATGTCTGCCGTATGGTGAGTTTGGTTTTTGCCCTACGATAGGCCTCTGATCGTACAGTCAATTCCCTTCACTTTGGTGTACGGACTTAGGTCATACGACCTCTATGTGCCTCCCTTCGGTGATGAGTATAGACACCAAATTCTTCTATGTAAGGTATAAATCGGATGCAAGTATTTGAATAGTCACACAAAACAATGATGCATTAAAATAATTGTGGAGATTCTCACAGGCAATATATAATTCACATTTAATAATGATAGCACTTCTAATTACAATGATGTCGGAACAAGGTAGAATAGGGTGAGGAGTTACTCCCACCGAAACTGCAAGTACCAAATAGGGAGGGTCTTCCACCTCCCAAATGGCATACAACAAAACTCCAACTGGAATTCGCAATGGCAAATAAAATATTAAAGTTCGCATACATACATCTACGACAGACTCGGCCTAATATATGACTTCGGGTAAACGTCCCGAAGGATTACAAATGATGCCGACACGGCCAACACGCTAAACAAATAAAAAATAAAAAGGGCCTCAGAGATAATAAAATTAATGTTGGGGCAAAAAATAATTAAATTAATTTATTTAATAATATCGGGGACATCACATGAGGCCCCACTCTTTGTCTTGTCTGCAGACTAGTGCCCACACCTGATCTAAAACTTATTTTGTCCAATGATGGTAGGGAAATAGGAGGTACCTAGATACTTAGGCCTTTAACAATGTTTTTGATGATATAAAACGACAATTGATAGAACCCATTATTATTTAATAAATCTATGTTTGTCTTTCTATATTTACAAAGGATTTAGGATGATAAATAATTAGGGTAAATATTTCAAGAATAAAATGAAAGAAACTAATCAGAACAAGAAAAATGTTACTAAATTTATCAGTTATGTGATAAATGCAATTTTGGGTAATTTAGAAAGCATACAACATTCTGGTAGTTTTATTTTAAGATTTTACATATTGTAATGAATTTGTTGCAATAAACTTTCCCCATTTTTGGGTCCGTTGTTAGTATTTTACTATTTTTTCTTGTGGTCTAAGTTACCATGTTCGTTCCCTTCACATGGAATTCGGCATTCGATTCGTCCGAAATTCGAGTTCGGTTCGAGTTCGATACGAATTCGGGATATGCCTGTGTAATTCGCTAGGAATTCGTTAAAACGAACCCTGGACGAATTTTTCCAAGCCCAAAATGAATTTCCAATTAAAAAAACGAACCTGGAACAAATGGGAAATGGTTTCAACGAATTTCGGGCGAATTTACGGGATTTTCTAGTTGTTTTGACTTTCAACGCTTTTTTTTATTGTGTTGTTCCGCCTTAAAACCCTAAAGCGTCCCATTCTTTTTAGAGTCTAAACAACGCATTGGATTTATCATTCCATGCGTTTGCTAAACCGTAACTCCTCCAGCAGCCGCTAACTCTTCCAGCAACCACGTTAACTCTTCCTGGTTCCAGCAGCCACTACACAGTGCGGCTGTGAGTAGAAGTCAATCTTCCACTTCCAGCAAGGATCATTCCAGCAAGGATCGGACTCCAGTTTTGCAGAGGTAGGTTATGCATTTTCAGATTTTCTCATTTTGCTATGGTGTTGATTTCTGTCTTGCTTGGATGTTAGATGTATGATGTTGATACCTATGTGTAAAATGTGAAAGCTTGCCAAAATAATTTACCCGTATAAGCTTTGTATTCCAGAGTTTTTTTTTGGTTGCGGAAGGAGCTAATTGAGGAAATGTGAGATAGTGGCTTGCCTCTGACCGAAAAAGTTTTGACCACTTTTTTTGGGCTGTTTTGAAAATATGAATTCTGTTTGTTGCAGTTGGAACATTACATTTTCTGCCTGTTAAATAGCTTTGAAAAATGATTTGTGTCATTTGCTTGAATGTTAGATGTAAGGTTTTGATACTTCTTATTAGTAAAATGTTAAATTTAAAATTTGCCAATTATAATTTATCCATATAAGCTTTGTATTCCAGAGTTTTTTCTGGTTGTGGAAGGAGCTAATTGAGGAAATGCGAGATAGTGGCTTGCCTCTGACTGAAAAGTTTAGACCAATTTTTTTGAGCTGTTTTGAAAGTATGAATTTAATTCTAAGTTACCATATTCTTTACTTATGAATTCTCATTTTGTTTTGAGTTTTCATTTTGCTTATGAGTTTTCGTTTTGCTGAATCAGAGTTTCTAAATTCTTTTTACAATTTTTCTTACAACTTACAAGGTCTGAATGAGTTTTTTTTGCTATGTTGCTTGTAGATTCAGAATCAAAGAATGGCTACAAGTGCTTCTACAACCGAAAATTCCGGCTTCAAAATAGACAGACGCTCTCCACTATGGAAATATGTGGAGATTGTTAAACCAATGCCAGGTGGAGGAGGTTATGTGTGGATTTGCAGCCACTGCAGAGAGGAATCTAGTAGCTCTTATAGTAGAGTGAAAACACATTTGTGTTTTATTCCTCAACAAGGCATTAAATTTTGTACAGGGAAACTAAGAGTTAATGGGGTTCTTCCTAAAACCTTACTTCCAAACCACATTGTGAACAAATATATTCAAGAGCAAAAACAAGCAAACGAAGTAGCTGGGAAGGCAAGTTCTCATCCTTTGCAAGATGCTAGGAGAAAAACAAAAACACCATCTATTTCTTCAACTTCCACTCCCAATGAACCACCCGTAGAGGGCCATCCATTCTTGCGTGCTCCTCAAGAACCAATTGCAAAGAAGAGAGCAATGGGGCCCTTGGAAACATCATTTCAAAATGAAATTAGAGACATTGCCGAGGAAGCCATAGCGAGATGTGTCTATGCATGTGGATTGGCGTTTAATGTTGTTCGCTCACCGTATTGGCAAAAAATGGTGAGATCAATTGATGAGGCTCCAAAGGGGTTCAAGGGCCCGGGTTATGAGAAGGTGCGCACCACTTTATTGGACAAAGAGGTGGTCAATGTAGAGGCTTCCATGAAGCCCATCAGGGATTCATGGATTGAAACAGGTGT
>MU223583.1:260146-274099 GCA_018584345.1 Thuja plicata
CCGTCCCCCTGCCGTCCCCAAATTGAGGCCCCTCTGTCCCCCCTGCCCGGAAACTTGTCCCCCCGTCCCCCCGGGCGGTGTAACTATGGAAAATACATTGGCCAAGTTTTCAGGAGGTGTATTATGAATTGACTCAGTGGCTTAAGGAGATGCGGGAGGTGCTAAAACTGTAGAGAATGATTCAACATCAACATCAATCGTGAAACTAGGAATGAATTCTTGGGTAATTTCAACAGGGGTAGATCGTGTATTTGGATCAACTGGAAGTACTTGTACCTCCTCTTTGGTTGATCATCTTCTACCTCATGAATCTTTTGAATCACCACTCATTCTTTTCCTTTGCCCGAATAATCTTCCAGAGTCTTCTCCTTTGATTTGAACTTCAACTTTACTATGGTTCCAGAAGAGGATGCATTATTGTTATTTTTAGTTCTCACCTCTAATTTTTGGCCCACAGGTCTAGATGTACCATCATTTAACCCTGATTTAAATCTTCTCATCTTAATACCCGTATGCTTAAGCTAAGCGTGAGTATTAGGCACGATGGATTGGAACCTGTCAGTTATAGAAAAATTCTCTTTCAATGACCGCTGAAATGGGGGGAGTTTCTGAGTTGCAACATTTGCTTTCTCATACTTGTATAGCATTGTATTTTTGTACATCAACAACATGATTTGTTTTGACCCAAATACAAATAGTGCATGAGGGTTGGTGAAGTCTGCCAACTGTCAGCAACCGACACCCCTTCGGAACAAATGCTTTATTATACTACCAAGTTTAACTAACAAAAGGATTATTTAATTAATAGTGGCATATTTGCCATCTACACATTACAAGAGAAATATGAAACTAACCAGTTAGACTGTGATTTGGATTGCAACAGTAATGCTTCCTATGTTTGTAGGTGATGTGGGATTACAACAGTTAATGAAAATTTGTTATTTAGTGGGTAGGTCATATAAAGAATGAGTCTAATAGGGTATACATGATCTTTGTTTTGATGATGATTATAAAAGTTGTTGCTTAACAATTGAATGAAAACGTATTGTCAAATTTTTTCGTGAAGATAACCCAAATTTGACCACCTTATATAATTATTTATTTATTTATCATTGTTCACCATTCTAAATCCCTGCAATCAATTAAATAATTAATTAATTATTTAGTTAATTATTGTTCATTTTTGTGACTAATTAAATTTCATTTAGTTCATTAAGTTTTCTCGTTAGTTAATTTATTTAATTTAACTTTTTAGTTAATTAATTTAAGTTAAATTCTTTAAAATTCAATTAATTAGTTAATCTTGATTAATTAATTAAGATAACCTACCCTAATCTCCATTAACATTTTCTTTAATTTTGAATTCCATCAAACCTCCAAATTTGTATTCACGTGACAAGTATGCTCCAAGCCCTCTTTAATGTTTGCACGCACATGTCATCATATCTTCCAACTCACCCTTTGACCTTCTCTTCCATTAAATGCTCGCATGTTGAGATCCTCTTTCCCCATGTGGTCACCCTGCACTTGCCTTTTCTCCATTTGTCACATTCGTAGGTCTGCTCCCTCCTACATTTGCCACTAATATTTCCTTGTCAAGTCTTTGTTCTTCCTAATGTGTGCTCATGGCCCTTTTGCCCATGACAAGTGTCCCTTTCTCGAGAGCCTCCATCCTTTCACTCAATCTTGCCCTTGCCCTTCTATTTCATAATAGATCTTGGCCCTCCATTTTAGCAATCCAAATTCTACAAATTGGAACCTTGCCTATCCATTTCTTCAATCCAATCTATGCTAGGGTTATGCGGTTAAAATCATCTCAATCTTCCCATCTTGCCGAGGCTATGTTGTTGAGAGAGCAATCCACTTTGTAGCAAGTAGAAAATCAAGTAGACAAGGGTGTATCTACTTCAGTTCAATCTTTAGGTTAGAAAAGGTAAACTCGTGTGTATTGCATTTATCTTGTGTTTTGGATCTTTCTCATTTTTATCATCTTCACTTTGAGTGAGCCAAACTTCTTTCTTTCTTCTTTTTTTTTTTTTGATAATATAGTGATGCCATGGCAGCAGGAAGCAAGATAGAAGCGTTGGTATATTTGATAGTTCGTCTTGTTTGCACATAACACATGAAGGTTACACCCATAATGAGGTGGTAAACATACATAAGAGAATACAGTACTTTTTGTATTTCACTAATTCTTTAGTTCACTCTAATAGTTTTGTTTGCTTTGATGATGTTGTACCATTAGATTAGTGAATAAGTCCATGTACATAAACAAAACTTACGCTAGAGGTTTTAATTTGATGCCACTTTATTTTCTGCCTGCAAAACAAATCACGGGCATGCATAAAATTCTTACTAAACAGTTCCATATCATAAATCTTTTGCAAATATTGGTTTGACTAGTAATTTGGCTTAACTATTGTGCAGGCCCACACCTCACTTCTGTATAATGAATTCATTGTTTACAATGTGGAACAAATACGTATGCGGTACATTGTTCAGGTGAAGTTCAACTTTTGTTGATAGAACAAAAGAATCCTACTGCGAATTGCGGCTTCAGGGTTTGAACAAAAGAATCTTTATTTATGGTAGGCATTGAAAATTCAAATCAAAAAGTAGATGGGAAAAGGCCCGCTTTAATGGACATAATTGTTCACGTATATCTTACTAAATACAAGGATCAAGTTTTGACAAGTTATGTTTTATATGTTTCAAAGTCTCAACAATATATCGAAGACATTATAAATGGTAAGAAAGAACCAATTTTATGATTTCATTCTTCTTTTATTGCTTCATGATGCTATTCTGTTTTGTTGATTCTTTTGTATTATCTACATTACAGTTTCTATGAATTGGTTAGTCGCCGTTGTTTAAGTTCTTTGATGTTAAAAGGAAAGAAGAGTCTAAGTTGATTTGACTAGCATATTTTGGGGGATGTCTGTAAAATGTCAATTGGAGTTAGGTTTCAAAAGTCCCAGAGTATATGGAATGATTATGCTGTTTATTTTTAGTTTGTGATACTATTAAACATTTGTATAAGGGAACTCTATTAGGAAGAAAAGTTGCCTTGTTTAGCGTTGGCTGTGTAAAACTGTTTATGTAAGGTTAAATGAGTTCTACAAAGCCAAAATCAAATAACAAAAAATCTCTTTCTAAGTGGATTGTTTTGTAAAAAGAAGTTTATTCTAAAAAGTTATTTGAAGATTATTACAAACTCAAATGATTTGAGAGTTTTGTGAGTTTTTTTTAAAAAGAAAAATTTGTTAAAGTGGATTGTTTTGTTAAACTCAAATTATTTGAGAGTTTGAGGGTTTTTGCAGATTTTTACAAACTCAAATGATTTGAGTTTGAGAGTTGACGTTTCGGATCATACTTTGTGATCTATATTCAGTTCAGGACAATAGAGAGATTATTACAAACTCAAATGATTTGAGAGGACAAGGGACAATAGAGAGATTATTACAATCTTTGAGAAGGACAATAGAGAGATTATTACAATCTTTGAGAAGGACAATAGAGAGATTATTACAAATTCAAATGATTTGAGAGGACAGGGGACAATAGAGAGATTATTACAAACTCAAATGATTTGAGAGGACAGGGGACAATAGAGAGATTATTACAAAAACTCAAATGATTTGAGAGGACAGGGGACAATAGAGAGATTATTACAAACTCAAATGATTTGAGAGGACAGGGGACAATAGAGAGATTATTACAAAAACTCAAATGATTTGAGAGGGGGACAATAGATAGATTATTACAAAAACTCATTATTTGAGAGGACAGGGGACAATAGAGAGATTATTACAAAATCAAATGATTTGAGAGGACAGTAGAGAGATTATTACAAACTCAAATGATTTGAGAGTTTTGAGAGTTAACAATAGAGAGATTATTACAAACTCAAATGATTTGAGAGGACAATAGAGAGGAAAATAGAGATTATTACAAACTCAAATGATTTGATAGTTTTGAGAGTTAACGTTTCGGATCACACTTTGTGATCCATATTCAGTGATCCATATTCAGTTCAGGACAATAGAGGAGGAATCAAATGATTTGAGAGGACAATAGAGAGATTATTACAAACTCAAATGATTTGAGAGGACAATAGATAGGACAATATTGAGATTATTACAAACTCAAATGATTTGAGAGTTAAAGAGAGTTAACGTTTTGGATCACACTTTGTGATCCATATTCAGTTTGAGACAATAGAGAGTTGGAGGACTCAAATGATTTGAGAGGACAATTATTCAGTGATCCATATTTAGTTTAGGACAATAGAGAGTTGGAGGACTCAAATGATTTGAGAGGACAGTAGAGAGATTATTACAAACTCAAATGATTTGAGAGGACAATAGATAAGAGAATAGAGAGATTATTACAAACTCAAATGATTTGAGAGTTTGAGAGTTAACGTTTTGGATCACATTTTGTGATCCATATTCAGTTCAGGACAATAGAGAAGGAGGAATCAAATGATTTGAGAGGACAATAGAGAGATTATTACAAACTCAAATGATTTGAGAGGACAATAGATAGGACAATAGAGAGATTATTACAAACTCAAATGATTTGAGAGTTAACGTTTCGGAGCACACTTTGTGATCCATATTCAGTTCGGGACAATAGAGAGTTGGAGGACTCAAATGATTTGAGAGGACAATTATTCAGTGATCTATGCATATTCAGTTCAGGACAATAGAGAGTTGGAGGACTCAAATGATTTGAGAGAACAATGGAGAGATTATTACAAACTCAAATGATTTGAGAGGACAATAGATAAGAAAATAGAGAGATTTTTACAAACTCAAATGATTTGAGAGTTTGAGAGTTAACGTTTCGAATCACACTTTGTGATCCATATTCAGTTCAGGACAATAGAGAGTTGGAAAAGAAAATTGGTAAATTCGGATCACACTTTGTGATTCATATTCAGTGATCCATATTCAGTTCAGGACATATTCAATGATCCATATTTAGTTCAGGACATATTCGGTGATCCATATTCAGTTCAGGAGAATAGAGAGTTGGAGGAGAAATTGGTAAATTAACAGAAAGAGTTTGTGATACATATTCAGTGATCGATATTTAGTTCAGGACAATAGAGAGTTGGAGGAGAAAATTGGTAAATTAAAAGTAAAAGAGTTAGTGATCCATATTTAGTGATGTGATTTTAAGCACACAAGATCTGACATTGATTTTTCTCTTTAATAAATTTTTTGAATTGGTAATTTTACTCTTTTACTTTTCATGGATGTGATTTTAAGCACACAAGACCTGACATTGATTTTTCTCTTTTATAATTTTTTTGAATTGGTAATTTTACTATATCTACATGATTCTGAAATATAGATTCATTCAGCTTCTAATAACATTATGCCGAATCGATCTGAGCACTATCCTTGCCTAATTTTATTCTATTTTTCCATTTTTTTTTACATATTTTAATGTGTATTTGTTTAGAACAGAACTTGGACTTGCGGATGTAATTTGTATGATAGTGATATTTGGAGGGAGGCTTTTTTCTGTTAATAGGGCTCTATGGTGTATGTGTTCAGGTTCGTGAGTGTGTACATGCTATTGTTGTATTTGGTTCATTGTCTAGTTGACTTTGGTGGATAGACAAACACATATAATTTGACAATTTTCTTTATGGTTTGTGTGTTCAAGTACGTGAATGTGTACATGCTACTGTTGTATTTGGTTCATTGTCTAGTTGACTTTGGTGGATAGATGAACACAAATAATTTGACAATTTTCTTTATTTATCAAGATCGTATTCATAATTGAACTTAATCCTTTGAAAGCTGATTTTTTAATTTTTCCCTAAAATTATTATGGGTTTCTTGCAATAGTGTCTGTAAATCGGCTTAATAATGACAATAACATTGAAAACCAATCTCTTGAGTTGCAAATCAGCTAGAGACTCCAATCTCTTGTGTTGCAACTCAGCCTCAGATCTTACTAAGTAGAAGGCTCTAACCTTTGAAATCTCTTGAATACGATACCCCAACCTCATATCTTGCCAAGTAGAAGGCTCTAACCTTTGAAATGTACGGTGATCAGTGATAATGATGTTGGATCTGCTCTAAATCCCTTGAAGGACTTTAAAATCTGCCGCTCTTGGAAATCTGCTCGAAAACCTCCACTCATATTTGAAACATTTTCTTCAAAGGAAGCTCACAAATCTCCCTAATGTTTTCTCTGAATTCTCCTAAAAAGGGCCTGAATTTAGCTCATAGATCTGCCCTTAAAACATCTGATTTCTCCTCTCATGATATGCTATTGAAGGTCTGATATTTCTCCATAATCCGCTCCCTTATATGCTCTTTAGCTCTGCTCCTTATGTCTGCTCTTGATGGAAGAGATGCAATGAATTCATTTATAAATGACCTCCAAAGATCTTTTATTTAAATGTCTCAAATGATACACATGCACATGCATGCACACACACATACACACCCTTTTATGATATGCTAGTGAAGGTCTGATATTTCTACACACACACACCCTCTTATGATATGCTTTTGAAGGTTTGATATTTTTCCATAATCTGCATATGCTCCTTATGTGTGCTCTTGATGGAAGAGATG
Source organism: Thuja plicata (assembly GCA_018584345.1). NCBI lineage: Eukaryota > Viridiplantae > Streptophyta > Pinopsida > Cupressales > Cupressaceae > Thuja > Thuja plicata. The sequence goes on from MU223583.1 coordinate 266,749, forward strand.
CAATGAATTCATTTATACATTGACCTCCAAAGATCTTTTATTCAAATGTCTCAAATGCCAAGGGTTATGCCTCATATACACATGCACATGCATGCACATACACGTTGTAATGTCTACAACTAGGACCTTAATTTCTTCTCAAATTTCCAAATAGGATTTGGATTGCACTTGCGAATGATAACTTATATTGTTCCCTAATAGAAGAATGCCAATTCTCAATGGTTAACATACACCACTATGCATTTAAATCATATTATATTAAGAACAATCATTATTTTATAATATTTACTTAACCCGTAATTCCTTACCACCTTAAGGATGATGGTAGATTTAATGTGCTAGGATGCTTGACAAAGTTTGCAAGCGGGTTCCCTCAAGGTTCTACCTATTTTGGGACATTCCCGTCATGCGACCGATTTATCCCGCGTCTTCCTACACACACTCCCTATCCTCTTAACTTTAATTAGTGAGTGACAAAGAATAAACTAAGTATATATTACTATCTTATATATTACAAATATAAGCATAGATATATTGAAATACAAACCAACAACAAATAATTCACTAAGCATCCTAGACTAGTCATTTGAACGATCTCATATAGATTGTGTGAATCCCTTCTTCCCTTCTTACTAACAATATCATAAGATGGTACATTTACTGTGCCAAGGGCGTGTGAAACAATCTATAAGCGAACTTCCTCAAGGCTTAACCCCATTTTGGGACCTATTCGTCTTATGACCGAAATTATTCCGCCTTTCCCTTCCACATACTCCCTATCTAACATGAGCATTAGTAAGAAATAAGGATCAAACTCCTACAATTTTTAATCAGAGTCTTAGACCTAAGAATATATTATTGGCATTGTCTCATTACTATTAACAATATATACATTTATTTAATACAATTCTCATTATTATAATTACGTATTAATTAATTATCATTATAATAATTACACATTAATTAATTATCATTATAATAATTACTTATCAATTAATTTTCATTATTATAATTAATTATCAATTAATTCACATTATTATAATTCCCAATTGTATAACATATTTGAGTTATTACATATTCAATTATGAATTTATTATCTCCCCTATGACCAGATTTATTTCATACAAGTCTTTTGAATTCTTATTTATACTTTTAATACCAATCTTAGGAATATTAATAACTTGATTCTAAAAAGGGCATAAACCATTCATATCCCTTATAGTATTGGAGTTTAATTATTTGTGGCGGCCCTTTCCATGTGTAGTATATGCTTATTCTTTGTTGATAGTTATTTGGGAAATCCAAATATGGATGTGAAAAAATATGCACTCTAATCATCACATATTTATTATCATTCAAATATGCATAGGACCATACTATTGGTGTTGACTATTATTAACTTTCAATAACATACTCTATGACTCAACACTTACTTCAATGTTCACTTTGAACTCCGCTATCTCCCCTATTTATTTCCTTGTTCCCCCCGTGACTTGAGGAGACATGACACTGCGCACAACGGAAAGAGAAGGTAGAGTCAGTCAATTGGTCCCTATTCCACGCAAGGAAGGGAACACAGACAGGTAGCAGGTGGGCTTGAAGGTGGGCTAGCAGGCAGTGAAAGGGCAAGGGCCCAGTCTACGACAAGAAAGAGGCGACCTTCTACACCAGGGGGCCTAGTCTGTCAAGCATAAGCAGCTTCGAGGTGTGAACGTTTATTTTTATATATTTTTTTTGCTGTCTTTTTTTCTCTCTCCTGAACCTTCAGTCAATAGAAAAACAAACAATGGGAAAATAAACCATTTCATTGGTAAAAAATGAAGAAATTTTGGTGCACTTTGAAACTAATCATTTGGGACAAGTAAAAATTGCGTCACTTGGCAAGACAAGAAAATATATTTGGGTCAACGTCAAACAGTTTAAAGGCATTTTAAAACGTAGACTTGCCCATATAAAATGGTCACATGAGAAAAAAACATGGTCAAAGGAGATATAAAGAGACAAGACAAAGATGGAGTCAAAATGTGCCCTCCTTCACATTTAGGTGGCAACAGTCATTTGTACAGCAGTAGTAACTTTGTAGACCCAATCATTTACAACCCTACTTCTACACCTCTCGCTTGGTGTCCTGATTTATATGTGCAAGAACTCTTGATGGCCAAGGAGAGGTTGGAACTTCTAGAGGTTAAAGCGCAAGAAAGTGACCTCAAAATACATGTCCTGACAACAAAAAAAAATCCCTTGCATACAATAACAATGCTTTAAAAGTTAAAATCTCAATGTTGCAAGAAACACTATCGACTGGGAAGCTTGAATGGCAGAACATAAAGGATGAATGACAAGTTATGAAGGATGAATGACAAGTTATGAAGGATGAATGGCAAAAATCAAGAATTTAATTGGAAGCAAACAAGGTTACAACGAATGCTGAGACATCTCACGATAAGGAGATAACAATATATCATGCTAGTTTGTTGGGAAAGACAGGGTTTGAAGAGGAGAAAAAATGTTTTTCATAAGTTACCAAAACTTGGGATAAAAACAACAAACACCTTGCACGTGAGGTTGAAGAAGCAAAGACTCACATGAAGAACACACAAGACAGGGAGGTCAAGGAAAGGCAGATTAGGGCATCCAATATAATTATCAAAGGGATAAAATGTTCTAATGAAGGAGAACACACCCTTGACTTAACGAGGGACTTCTTACAAGAAGTGTTGTTGTGGCAAGGTCAAATCAGCCAAGCTTCGAGGGTTGGCAAATCATATGGTGAGAGAGATAGGCACATCAAGGTAGTCATGCCCAGCATTCATGACAAACAAAATTTACTGAGCAAAAAATAGCTCTTGAAGGGTTCTCGATTATTTTTAGAGGAGGATTTAACTATGAGACAAAAGAAGAAAGAAGGATGGAAATGGAAAAAATCAGAACAACTATAAATGAAGGCAAAAGGGCTTGGATGTTCAAGGGGAAAACAATTATTGCCCATTTTGGCCACCGCCCCAATGTAGAGTAGCAAGTGGGCAGCAAAGATGTGACAACAAACACTTCAGCAGGCAGCAATACGACAAGATCAACATTCACTCATAGAGATAATAACTCAACTCTGAGTCTTCCACATAAAAACAAATAGCAATCAAATTCAGCTCAGGCTTCCTTAAGTTTAGTTTGTTGGAATTGTAGAGGTTATTTGTGGAGGCATGGGCTTGGGTTAGGTCCTATTGTGGAAGGCAAAGACATTATTTGTCTCACAGAGACACATGATCATGAAGGATGTAAGACTCCATTGTTTGAAGGCTACTGGAAGCTAGCAGTGTGGAATGAGGCAGCGGGAAATGGTAAAGGTCATGGAGGCATAATGGTTCTAGTAAAAGAAAGAGAAGGACGTGTCATTCAGTTGGAAAAGGAAGATTCTAATAAATAATTCATATGGCTTAAAATTGTGGAAAACAACAGTCTTCTCAGGATCACAGCTTGTTACTTTGCTCCACAGGTATCTAAAGTTTATAAAAAGTGTGGCCTAGATCACAATGACCCTTATTCTGCCTTAAAGAAATATGTTGCTGTTTTTTCACAGAGTGTGGATGTTCTTCTTGTCGGAGATTTCAATGCTAGAACAACAAATTGTCAAGCCAACATTTTTAGCTATAAATAAAATGGTACCCCTATTTGGCTCACAAAAAAGAGAAAACATCAATGGGAAAGAGTTTCTAAAGATGCTAAAGGCTACAATCATTTTGGGGAAGAATTGGTCACTCTATGTGGCACTTTTGATCTAATAATTTGCAATGGTCTAGCTAGATGGTCTAAGTCGGGCAATTTCACTTGCAACACATATAACGGGGCAAGCGTGGTAGATTATGCTATTTGTTCACAAAATTTGTATGAGAGAATTGAGGAAGTTGCAATTGGAGAACACATATGGGATCTCAAATCAGATCATAGGTTGTTGTACGTAAATTTGTGTTGGGCAAAGGATAGGCAGCTTGGGGCAAAGAACCAATGCCCTCAACAACCTCCTTCTCAGGGTAGAATCCTGTTGACTTCAGAAAACGGTAACATCTTCAGGGCTACTCTTGAGAGACTTTGTAGGGGGATGTATATGCACGGGCATGTTGTTAATAGCCATGCGTTATCAAGTCTGATCCATGAGGCTCTCTCAAAATGCAAGAAAAATAAAAATAGAAAATCTGAAACTAATTGTTTCCCTGTTAATGCGTGGTTTGATAAGGAATGCAAGATGGCCAGGAGAAATGTAAGGGAGTCAAATAAAATAAACCTTGACATTAAGGCTTATAAAAAGATCCTAAAGAAGAAGAAAATTGATTTTATGTTCACAAGGAGAGGAGTTGATTTCCCTGAGTAGAATAACCCATAACTTTTTTTCAAAGAACTCCAGCCAAGGAAGAAACAAACTGAAAACAATATTACAGCCACTCAATGGTTCGACTATGCTAGGAAACTCTATGAACATGAAGGTGGACTGGACCAACCACCCTTGGTCAATGATACTACAACGCTTTTCACCGTGCAAGAGATAGAGATGGGTATTAAGAAGCTGGGTGCGGGTAAAACAAAAGACCCAGTTGAGCTTCAAGAAGAGTATCTCAAGTGGGGTATGAAAACCCTTGCAACACATTACATAAATCTTCAACAATATCAGCCAAGAGGGGTTTCTTAAAGATTGGACAATCAGCCTTGCAATACCACTTTTTAAAAGTGGTGATGTCAACAATCCCTCCAACTACATGACTATAATGATCAATCCTCTCTTTGAAATTTTTTTTGGCAGCATGATAGAAACTAGGATCAACAAATGAGCGGAAGAAAACCATAAGTAGGCAAAAGGGCAAACTGGTTTTGGGCCAAAGCACTCAACGGTTGATCAGTGTGTCACTTCGAGACACATTATCGTAAAAAGGTGGGAGAAAAAGGAGGTTTTTTGCTGTTTTGTTGACTTTAAAAATGCTTTTGACACTGTCCCTAGGGACAAGCTTTTGCTCAGGATGGAAGAATTGGGGATTCCTACGCATCTCAGGGCTACTGTTCATAGGATGTATGAAGACGTGAAAGTCAAAATCAAAACCTCGGCTGACATTTCAGAATTTTTTAGGAGTGATATAGGGGTCAAACAAGGTTGTCCTTTATTGGTGTAGGGCACCAATGACAATCCGTTAAGATACCAAGTACATCAAAGAAGATCAACTATGAAGTTCTAAAACCTATAATGGTTTTCTAAATAGCATGTGATTGTAATAGTCATAAAGGACTAATATGCATTGTAAGTGGACCAATAGTGTCCAAGAGTGTCAAGGATTGTTTAGGGGTTACTAAGAGGTTAGAAGTGTTTAGAATAAGTCTCCAAGATGTTGGAAGACATTAGGAAGTTTATAGTTTATAAGTTTTAATTAGTTTTGAGATGTTTTCATAGTTGAAAGATTCAGATTTTCAAACATAACGATTACATTGTCTTTTAGTGGGAAACACATGCATAGGAGTCTTTTGGTATTCCTCTTAGAATGTAAATGCCAAGAAATGGTTGGAGTGGAAGAGGAATCAAGTCATTAAATGATAGTAAAGTCTATTTTTTGTAGAGAGGATGCTGAAATGTACAAATTATTCTCTAAGATGTAAATAAAGTTCAGATTTTCTGCAAGTCTAGTCTTGGTTTTTTATCACATAAAATTGGGTGTTGTTACGGGGGTCATATCTCCCAACTCAACAGTTGGGTCTTTCTCATCTTTGAGTATGTTTTAGAGAACCTAATTACACCCATCGTCATCGGAGGGATTTTGCAGATATTGTTTTATTCAAAAATTATTCATGACAGAGTATAGGTCTATGGAGAGTGCAACGACATGACAATTTTGGATGAATTTTTAAGATGCATGCACTAGTGCTTGGTGCCTCTGCATCAAGTAGTATCAGAGCGAGCGAAAGGTCTGGGGTTTGGAAGATCTAGAGTCCTTTGTTGAGACCTTGGATTTGAACTATCCTTCTTGATTGTTCCAAAGTGGTGGCTTGAGATCTAATGAATCCTAGATTGGTGTGAGAAGAGATGACTTTGACAAGGAATAAAAGAGAAATTGTTAAGACATTGAACGAGTACCTATATGGTGATAAGAAGGAGAGAAAAGAAAGAGAAAGAAAGAAGAAGGAAGAAGAAGCAAACAAGAAAAGAGAAGAAGCCAAGAAGAAGAAGCCAAGAAGAAAAGAGAAGAAGCCAAGAAGAAGCAAGAAGAAGAGAGTTGAAAAAGTCTTAAAGAGGCTTTGGATAAGAGTCAGAAGAAGTGAGAATGGATAGAATCACTTCTTGAGAAAGCAGTAGATGAAGAGGAGGAAGTGCAACAAATTGCACATGAGAAAGGTGAAGAACCTATGAGTAAAGAGGTTCCAAAATTTGATTTAGAGATTGAAAAGGAAGTTGCTAATGAATGCAAAAACAAATCAAGTCTTAAGAGACTTGAATTTGATGAAAATTTTCAAGAAGGGGCAGTGTTGTGTCCTTTGATGGTGGAAGAAGAAAAACAACAAGGAAGCATGGATGTGGAATGCCTAGAGGAGAGACATGAGATCCTAGATGGATTGGTCTTTATGAGAAGAGACTCAAGGTTTGAGAATGAGAAAGAGTTACAAGTTGTAGTAGTGGTCTCATGGATTGAGACTAAGGAAAAAGTTCAGATTTGGGACCAATTTGTGGTCTACATTTTTCCCATTAGAGGCAAATTGAAAATGAGGAGGCAAGAATGCATTTTTGAGTAGTACTATTCAAGGATGGCATGGATCCTTGGTGTTGATCTTTACAAACAAAAGGTGAAGATCAAATGGTTTTATTTGCTGACATGTGTTTGTTGCAGGTTTCCAAGAGGACTTGGGAAAGTTTTCAAAGCTGTGGAGTATGGTGCAAAGCACCAAGGAAAATCCATTAAGATACCAAGTACATCAAAGAAGATCAACTATGAAGTTCTAAATTCTATAATGTTTTTCTAAATAACATGTGATTGTAATAGTCATAAAGGACTAATATGCATTGTAAGTGGTGTAATACCCACCTCCTAGGTTGCTTTTTAGTTTGTGAATGCCAAACTCTTTTAGGCATTTTAGATGTATGTGTTGATTTAATCAGATGGTTTAGATGATATTATGTGTTACATTTCAGTATGTTATTGATCCATTGTTAGTATGTTATATCATTGGTGTATATGTGATTTATGGTTATTTTACGATGCTTATGTATATGTTAGGATTTCATTTCGATTATGGTTTTCTGACAATACTGACCTTAGATTTATATGCACATGGATCATTGTATGTTTTCATTACTGTTTGATGTGCTTGGTATGGTATGGGA
>MU223583.1:277659-303336 GCA_018584345.1 Thuja plicata
ACCCATGTCTTGAATGCTGTCGCATGATAGAATGGAAGATGGGATCCTTGTCTTCGTGAAAGGATCACTGAGCCACATAGTGTCACTTGGAGGCCAGGGTCAAGAGGTACTACTAGGGTTACCTTCAGGGTTGGACTTATGTGATGACACTTCCCTATATACAGCTTAGGTTATCCTACATGTGTCAGCTATCTTTGGTGTTGTTTAGTGTTCCTTGTTTTGGATTAGAGTGCTTCCAGGATCTTCCTTTGCATTGGAGTATGAGGTCATGTATACCTTGGTGTTTGCATTCTTGTTGTATACCCAGTGTGATGGGCCTGTTACTATCTCCTCAGCACGGTGGGAGTAGACCTTTGGTTCCACGTGGTTAGGTAGTAGTGATTCTTATTACCATTGAGATTATGACAGATTCTTCCTCATGCTTGGATGTTCTTTGATGCAGTTCTATCTTCTGATTCCTTTGGAGACTATATCAGTTTCATGAGTTGTATATTTGCACCATATGTTTATATTGGTTATCATCCTTTGGAGGATGCATTGTATTGTTTATTATGTATTATTACATACCCCGCGACTTGTGCAGTGGATGTTGATTAGGTAGTATACCTTATGGTATCAGTTGTATATGTAATATTTATTATGAGATGTATGTTATTGGTTTCAGATTATGTAACCTTTATGCCAGTTCTTATATTTATATTCGTAGATTAGTTGTTTAAATAATTCTACGTCAAGGAACCCTCGAGGAATGTTAATCATGTATGAGTTGTATTTCATGTATGTCATGTACTTCATTGTGTTGCTTCTGCATTGTCATTAATATTGTTTGTAAACATTTAAAAAAAATTTATTCTGTGAACTTAGTGTCATGTTTGGGTTAAGTTCTCCTGGGTTCCCTGGTGGGGCATTACAAGTGGACCAATAGTGTCCAAGAGTGTCAAGGATTGTTTAGGGGTTACTAAGAGGTTAGAAGTGTTTAAAATAAGTCTCCAAGATGTTGTAAGACATTAGGAAGTTTATAGTTTATAAGTTTTATTTAGTTTTGAGTTGTTTTCATAGTTGAAAGATTCAGATTTTCAAACATAACGGTTACATTGTCTTTTAGTGGGAAACACATGCATAGGAGTCTTTTGGTATTCCTTTTCGAATGTAAATGCCAATAAATGGTTGGAGTGGAAGAGGAATCAAGTCATTAAATGATAGCAGAGTCTATTTTTTGTAGAGAGGATGCTGAAATGTATGAATTATTCTCTAAGATGTAAATAAAGTTCAATTTTTTGCAAGTCCAGTCTTGGTTTTTTATCACAGAAAATTGGGTTCTGTTGCGGGGGTCATATCTCCCAACTCAACTGTTGGATATTTCTCATCTTGGAGTATGTTTTAGAGAGCCTAATTACACCCATCCTCACTAGAGGAATTTTTCAAATATTTTTTTATTCAAAAGTTATTCATGACAGAGTACGGGTCTATGCAGAGGGCAACGACATGATAGTTTTGGATAAATTTTTAAGATGCATGCACTAGTGCTTAGTGCCTCTGCATCATTTATCTCCTACTTTGTTTGGCTTATATATAGATAAACTTGAAGAGTGGTTAAACATGCAAAATGGTGAGGGTATCCAGTTAGGCAAATTTGTAATAAAGCTGATCCTATATGCAGACGGTCTCATTTTGATTGCTAAATCTGCCTGTGGGTGGCATGAACATTTATTTTCTGTTGAGTGCTTTTGCAGTATGGTGGGGATGCGGGTCAATATCAACAAGACTAAAGTTATGATTTTCTCTAATAATAAAAAACAACATCAATGTGAGTTTTATTTTGGTGGCAGCATTCTTGAGGAAGTTGTGGAGTATAAATATCTCAGCATGAATTTCAACAAACATATAAGATGGAAAGGTTTTAGAAATAAAAGGACTTTAGGCAGATGGAAGGCATTTTATGCTCTTCAAATTAGGTGTCGTGAAGTGGAGGTTTGGGATTGGAAAACTATTCAAACCTTGTTTGGTCTTCTTGTGTTGCTGGTTGTTCTTTATGGGTGTGAATTATGGGCCGACAACACTTCAATAACACAATGAAAGGAAATCGAAGGAATCCAAAAGCGTTTGATCACAAGAAAATTTAAAATTAAAAGCACCCTCCCATATGATATCATGCTAAGAAAAATTGGGGCTTCCACTATCGAGGCACTTGCTATGGTTCGCCTAATAAGCTATCGAAGAAGAATAAAAAAAATGAGAGGATATAGATGGCCTAACGTTGTCTGTAATAATACATTGTGTAAATGAAAAAAGATGTGGATGAAACAAAACATCAAGTGGATGACGAAATGGAATATCCAATTAAATATGTGCCCCACAAATAAAAAATAAATAAAGGTCGTCGTTATGGAGAAATTTTACAAGAGAAATTGGGGAAATGGGATTGGAAGGAAGAAAATATATTATATCAATGAGTTCAACCATGCATGTGATCAACTCCAAAAAGCGTACATAGGTGCCAACATTTCTTGGAGAGCTAAAATTCTTATTTCCCATCTAAGAACCAACTCTCATCAACTTCGCTATGAGACCAGGCGTTGGAAGAGGCCAAAGGAGGCTTGGGAAGAGAGAATTTGCATGTTTTGTAACTTTGGGAAGTGGAAACTAAACATCACTTTGTTTTAGAATGTGAAGCCTACAAGAACAACAAGGATAAATTTGTGGATACTATATCAGATAGTTCTTGGTATAACCTATTCTGCGAGGAGTACATTGAGAAGTTAGGTGGGCTCATCATCAGCTTGCACAAGAAACAAATCGAGTTCCTGAAGTCAGCCTAGGTTGCCTTACTGTCCCATTAACTATGTTTAGCCTCGTGGACATAACTTTTTTTAATCTTATCTTATCTTATCTCTTTTGCGGGTGGGTCGCGACCCCTGGTCCCAGTCGACGATAGAGTGATTTTATTATATTTTATATTTTTAAAATATGATTATTATTACCCATGGATAATCAATTTACTATTTATTATATATATATATATAAGTTATATTTCATTTATTAATATTATTTTATTTAATGAATAATAATAATGAGCTCAACATATTTCTCGGAGAAGGCTTGTCTTAAGGATTTGAGCGACTTGGGCTCTGCAACCAGATCCCAAGGCGCTCGAGGAGGCCTCGAAGTGGGAGGCCTTCCTCTTTCATTGTATGAATGGTGCATTTTTTTATTCCTTGTGCTTTTGGTGCACCCTTTCAATACCTTTGATGGTCCCTAACACGTCTGACAATGGGCATTTGAACCATCAACATCAAGAAGACAGTTCTGCAACTAATGGGTCTAGGTTGTTCAAACAGGCGGTCCAAAATGAGACTTAGGTCCTTGATGGAGTGCGATTCATCCAGTATAAATTCAGATGTGCTACCTGCTCGAAAATGGGTAGTGATAAAGGTAAGGCATCTTCTGTCGAGGCTATCATTGTAAACCCTAATCTCCAAACGAATCTTGCTATTGAATCACTGAAAATAGGCTTAAAGAGATTGCTTTATTTTTGGCCGCTCAAGAAGTGTCTAGATTACCTCCTCGTTCCTTTTTGAATTATTGGTTACATAATGTTTGGCCTAAGAAACTAGGGTTTTAGTTCACTTATTTTTGTATGATTCAGAAAGGACTCTTTTTTATTTTTATAGCTAATCCTTCCAGTCAGAAAGAAATTTTTAAAAGGCAATATTGCAAAATCGACTCTTGTAATTTTAGGGCCTTTTCTTGGTCACCCGACTCTATTCAAGAGGAAATTTTAGCCCTCTCATGCCCTAGATGGCTAATTGTTGGAAATCTCCCTCCTAATCTTTGGAATTTATTACCACAATCTCTCAAACTGATTGGCTCTATTATGAGAGTTGTTAAAATGTATACCTTGCTTCCTCACATTGATGTGAGGGTTTTGGTTTCGATTAACCTGGGCCAAGACCTTCCTAAAGAAATTGTTTTTGATCTTCAAGGGAAGATGATATCGTGCCTTATTATGTTTCTTGGAGGCATTAATTCTTGCTTCCTGTGTCATAGGGAAGGCCACATTAGACTTTCATGCCTGCTGTTGAAGAAGAGAATACCTCCTCCCAAAGGCTCCAATGATAACCCTAAACCCTAGTAGAACTCATCTAGCTCTCATTTTGATAAAGTCCCTCCTCATCCTTCTCTGGCTTTTCACACCCCTCATACTTCTGAGGATTTGGCTAAATCTCTGGACACCCTCAAGCTAGCTTTTGCAAGGCTGGAGACCCCCTGACTTCTTGTGTTGTTGATCTGGATGCATCTTTGAAAGATCTACCAAATGCTAGCTCCTTGGATTTTGGTCTTGAATGAGAACCTCTTAGACCCAAGAAAATGATAAAAAATGCTCAACAACTTTCCCTTGAGAAGATTAGTAGGTTATCAGACCCCAAGCTTAAACATGGCTATGCCTCCAAATTGTTTGTAATAAAAAATTGTGATTCTTCAACCCCTTTGTAGAGTACTCATAAAGATTCCATCCCCTTATCCACTCTCCTGGGAAGGGAAACAATATTGGGCCCTATGACCACCTTGCTGTAGAGATAACAAAAATCTCAGGTGGTCAGGTTGAGAAGAGTTATGAAGATGTTGATGCCTCTGCATCCATGGATGAGCTTGTTGCACTAAAGAAAGCTTACAATCATGATGAGAAACTTATCAATTTTCCTTTGGTGGTAATTCATGTAGCCCCCCTTACCTTCTCTACCTAATATTTACTACCTTGTCGTCAACAGGATTTCCATTGGCCCCCATATTTTTACCTTTTCCAAGAGGGTGGACTAGGTGATGTATCTGAAGAGGAGCAGGTGGAGGTTATGGAAGAAGGTGAGATTCAAGTTGGGACCACGTCAATGGAAAATGTTGTCTCCAAAGTGTTTCTTTTCAATGCACAAAAGAGGAAAATATGAGTAAAATCAAAGAGTGTGGATCAAACTAAGGATTGTGAACCTTTGGCTAAAGATAATGTAGAACCATGTACTAAAGAAAGGAGAGGTAGACCTCCTGGCACAAACAATGACAAAATGCCCTCTAAACACCCTAGACAATAGCTACCTAGCTACTATAAGATCTTTAAGGATCCCCTGGTTACGATTAATATGGTTCCTCATGGAATTGACATTATCTTCTTGGAATATAAGGGGTTTGGAATCCCCAGATTGAAAATATGTCATTAAAAGGTTTCTGATGCTTAGAAAGAGCATTGATTTCCTGTTACTGCTAGAGGTGAAGGTTGTTGGATTCAACCTTGATTTCAACTTAAGGTGCATTTGGAGGAAAGCAAAGTCTTTTTACACCAATCATCCTAAGGGAAAGGGTGGCGCTGCCATTCTAGTGAGTCCTAAATGGGCCAGTCTGGTGTCTGATTGGGGGTGCTCCCATTGTAATAGGGCAGTTTGTATGATCTTGAATTATAATGGAGTGAAATTTGGCATTTGCAACATCTATGCTCCTAATGACCACAAGGAGAACTGAATTATGGAAGTAGGCTTTTGAATTCAAGGACATCCCTTAGGTCTTGGGAGGAGATTTTAATATGATAGAAAGACCCCGAGATAAGAGTGGTGGACTGAAGTTTGAATGGAAAGGCTATGAGAAGTTCTTTTGGTATAAGATGTTGAATAAACTCAAATTGTTGGGCCCATTGGGTGGAAATAAGGCTACACATGAAATTTGGTTCACTTGGTCCAACTTCCAATGTGGGGCAAAGAGGATATACAACAGACTAGACATGATTTATGCCAATAAGGAATTTTTTGGCTTTAAAAAGGAGGATAATGGGGATAGTATAAAAGTTACCCCCTTTACACTGTCAGATCACCATTCTACTACCACCTCCATTTTTTCTCCGAATGATAGAAGAAGAGACTTCAAGAGGTCAGAGGTCTTTTTTCTCAACATCAATCTTTTAAAGGATGATGATGTTAGAACAATTGTTAAAATTATTAGGCTTTTCAATTTGGGAATGGTGAAACACCCTAGTGCCATTGATAGATGGGTGTAATGTATCAATAGCTGGAAAAATTTGTTTCAAGTTGTTGGAAGAAGATATCTAGGGACAATTGAAGAATAGAATATGAACTTCATGATATACTTTGTATTGATGACAGGACTTTGCAAGAGGACCCCTTGAATGTGGCTATGCTGGATGCGTTGGCCCATTCTAGGGGTTCCCAGATAAAACTACAGAATTATAAAATCCAAGGTGCCAAGACGCAAGATAGGTTCCAGTGGATTAATCAGGGTGACAAGGTATTTAGATTCTTCTTTCATTTTCTCAAACAAAAGGAGGCAAAGGTTAAAATTGACTTCCTTTGTGAAGATGGTGATATCATTAAATCCCAGGAAGATATCATGCATGCCTTTGTCTCCTACTACTCAATACTATTCACCACTGAAGATAAGGGCTTAGGGAATTACAAATAAGGGGTTGGGGATGTTGGATTATAGAAACAAGATCAAGAGTATTATTCCTAAAAAGGTTTCAGATGTGGACGCTGAGAAGCTAAATAGATCTATTTCTAAAGAAGAAATAATTAGGGCCATTCAGAGCATGCATAATGAAAAGGCACCAGGGCCGGATGACATCCCCATGTAGTTCTACAAAGACCACATTGATTTGGTGGCTGAAGACCTTTGTCAAGTATACATATAAGCTATTGATAATGGGACTTTGGGGGTAGATATAAACTCTGGGCTCATCAAGCTCATTCCCAAAGATGGTGACTTAACTCTTATAAAGAGTTGGAGGCCTATTACCTTATTGAATGTTTCATATTAAATTTTGGCTAAGGTTTTGGCTTGTAGACTGAAAGATATCCTACCCAAGGTCATTAATCCTACATAGACTAGTTTTGTGAAAGGGAGATTTATATTGGAGAACTTGATTACATGTTGGGAGGCTCTGGATTGGGCTAGATCCTCAAATCAACATGCATGTTTGCTACTGTTAGACTATGAAAAGGCCTATGATAGAATAGAAATAATATTTATCCTGATGATGTTGTAGGGCTTGGGGGTTTCAAGGCTACTTTTGTTAGATGTTTTTTACCCTCATGAATGGAGCTTTTTCTATAGTTGAGGTCAATGGGATCATATCACCTCCCTTTAAAATTACCAGGTTTATAAGGAAGGGGTGTCCCCTTGAACCAACACTCTTTGTAATTGATGTTGATGCCCTCTTCTACCTACTTAGGGATGACTCACTGTCTCCTAAAGTTAAAGGTATCTTCATTACCAATGGGAAGGAACTGTCAAACATATAGTTTGCTGATGATACTGCCATAATTATTTAATTGAATGAAGATATCTTTGGGTTCCTCAGGAAGAAACTTGGTATTTTCTGTGAGGCTTCTGGAAGTAAGGTTTCCCTCCCTAAGTCTATCATCTTGGGCTGGCAGGAAGCTCAACCTCCTTGGTGTAACAAGTTCTCTCTCACATGCACTGGACCTATCCACTTGGTTAGATACCTTGGCATTCCATTCTAGGTAGACCCAAATTTGAAAGAAATGTGGGAATGGATTAAAAATAAGATAGATAAGAAGTTGGATAAATGGGATAAATAGTATCTCTCACTGGCTGGGATGTTTCAAGTCTATCAAAATGATACTCTCTTCCTACACTATATATTACACATCTACATGGTTGTTCAATCAGGCCCAATATAATTATGTGTAGAAGAAAATTAGAGACTTTCTATGGTTGAATGGGAAGGGGGCCAAGAAGAGGCATGCAATAAAATGGGATTGGTGTGTTATGGGAAAGGAAATGGGTGGTTTGGTTTTGAAGGACTGTAGGACATAGTGTATCACTCTAGATGTCAAGTGGATTGTCAGGGATACTCAAGGAGAGGAACCACTGAAAGTGCTGGTAATAAATAACATTTCAAGGGCTTCCCTAGTGTGTGCTCCCTCTTGAAAAGGCTTTCATATAAGTGATCTCCTTTCTGGGAATTTTGATATCAAAGTGATAGGTTCCAATATTTTCAAATCAATTTTGAAGAGTTGGGATAAAGTGAGGCATCTGGGTAGTAGGCTCCCTATTTTTTTATGATCACAACCATATTTGTGGGGAGAAGTATATCTGGTGGAACTTGTTGAATGGGAATAATCCAATTTCTCTTACTCAAGGTTGCTCTACTCAGAAGTAGGCTAATAAAGGTATGAGATAATTTGCAGACATTATCAAGGGTTACTCCCCGATTAGCTGGCAGGAGATGGTGGACAAGTATGACCTACCTCATACCCAATGGAGGACCTACACCATGGTTAGGGATGCGTGCCATTTCTTGAATCTCCCTAGGAAATGTCAAAGGAACCTCAATGGGCTAGCCTTCCTAATATGGTTAGATGGTACCCTTCTTCCTCATACCAAATCCAAACTTATCTACAAGTTTCTCACTAACATCCATGAAATTCTTGACCACATTAATTCTGCATGGAGACTCTCCTTCGATCCCCCTTCCTGGTCCAAACATCTCTTGTATCTCTGGCACATACCCGTGAAGCCTAAGATCCTTTGTTTCATGTGTTGTCTCCTGCTGCACAGGTTGCCTATCAATAAACCTTATAGGGAGTATAACATTTGTTCTATGTGTAGGTGTGATGAAACTGTCTATCATATCTTGTTTGATTGATTTTTTTTCTAAGGAGGTATGGAATCTATTTGGTCTTGCCTTGAACAATAACTTCACCATTTCTAAATTATTTTCTTGGAACTTCTTGAGCATGAACAAAAGAAGCTTTCAATTTTGGTATGTTCTATTTTTTCATATATTATGGTTTATTTGGAAATTTAGAAATAATGATATCTTTAATGGTAAGAGGATATTCCTTATTGAGTCTCTACGAAGACTCATACTACATAACATTTCTGTGCAGGTTAAACTAATATTGAAGATTGATAAAGAGTAGTTCTTGGAGCTTCTCAATGATGGTTCTATTATGATGATGAAGAGAGATATTCCCTATGGGTACACTACTGCTACACAGGTAGAGCATCCTGATGAATTTGAGATTACTCTATGGAAACTGCTTAATCAAAAGAGAGAGAGAGGTGTCAAAGGCATAGTTCTAATGATGAAGATGACTCTGACTCCTCCCATGATGAACCTGCTCATGTAGATCCTGTATTAGTTGTTCCACCTCCAGTCTATGTCCTATCCACATATGCTAACTTGGAAGATCCATATGCTGTGTTTGAAGTTAATGTGAGATTCCTCAAATGGAAATATGGACTTAAGGGCTGGTCCACCTCGGTTGAAGATTAAATCAGATAACAGTAACATCTAATTTTTGGTATGTTTTGTATAATTTTGTTCATATTGTTGTATCTATTGATTCTGGTGTAACTTATAGAGAAGCAACTGATATTGTTCAAGCCCTATGGGCTCCTTATGTAATTAAAACTATCTCTACATGCACCAGTTTGTAGCTTTTACAACTTTCCTTATATTTATTAATAATAATAATAATAATAATAATAATGAATATTTATTTCATTATTATGTATACATATACATGATCATTATGATTAGTATTTACTTAATTGGATAAATTTATTAATATCATTATTATTTGGTTATTTGTTAACACATTATTTATTATTTACATAATTGCTTACTAATATCATTGATTAATATTATTGATTGATCATATATAAGGAATTAGTTTGTATTATCTATGTCAATCATGGCTCATGACACACACACACACACACACACACACACACACACACACACACACACACACGTACACGCACACACACACAGACACAGACACAATTTAATTTAATTTCACCCAAAAATGGTTGTTGAAACTCAAGCTGGCCTCTTTTTATCTTATAAATTCTTGCCCAAGATGGGTGTTTAAACCTGTGAGGTATAAAATTTTGGCACAAGAAGGATTCCCTAAATAAAATTTATGTAATATAGTAAAGCGAGATCCTAAGGCCAAATTTATGTTTTCTTACACTTAATTATTATGATAAAATAGCTTGAGGAACAAATAAGAAATAAATGGACAAGATACCTACCTCATAACATAGTAGATCTGGAAAAACTCATTTTCTGAAGTCTGTATTGAGTTTCTGGAAAATATGACAGTTGATACTGAACCGGAACGCAGAGACAAACAAAACCTAGAAATCTTTTTCCATTTCAATGTCATCTTATGAAAAAGGTCGACCTTGACCCCTAAATGTCAACCCTGACTCAATAATGTTGACCCTAACCTCCACAGATCCAAAAGTGACTCTGTTCGCAGATCCTGAAAGTTTGCTGAAAAGGGTATCCAGATCTGGGCTCAAATCCACTGTTATGTACCTGTAACTCTAAAAAATAGCACCTGCAAATATCTGAAAGAGGGATTTTGGGGTGGCTATATAGGGTTTTTCCTTAGTCAAACCCCCGTTTTGGTGATCTCTACCTCCACGAATAGCCAAATATAGAATGTAATGTGTGTGTGTATTGATCTCTTGAAGAGAGTTTTGTAAACATGCAATATCAAGATCTAATCTTCTAGATTAACAACCCTAACATAACATTAAAATGAGAAAGCAATGCATTTGGAGGAAAGAAAATTCTGTTTACACCAATCATCCTAAGGGCAAGGGTGGCGCTGCCATTCTAGTGATTCCTAAATGGGCCAGTCCGTTGTCTGATTGGGGGTGCTCCCACTATAATAGGGCAGTTTGTATGATCTTGAATTATAATGGAGTGAAATTTGGCATCTGCAACATCTATGCTCCTAATGACCACAAGGAGAACTGAATTATGGAAGTAGGCTTTTGAATTCAAGGACATCCCTTAGGTCTTGGGAGGAGATTTTAATATGATAGAAAGACCCCAAGATAAGAGTGGTGGACTGAAGTTTGAATGGAAAGGCCATGAGAAGTTCTTTTGGTATACGATGTTGAATAAACTCAAATTGTTGGGCCCATTGGGTGGAAATAAGGCTACACATGAAATTTGGTTCACCTGGTCCAACTTCCAACGTGGGGAAAAGAGGATATACAACAGACTAGACATGATTTATGCCAATAAGAAATTTTTTGGCTTTAA
The DNA here is from genome assembly GCA_018584345.1 of Thuja plicata. NCBI lineage: Eukaryota > Viridiplantae > Streptophyta > Pinopsida > Cupressales > Cupressaceae > Thuja > Thuja plicata. The sequence continues at coordinate 288,752 of MU223583.1, forward strand.
AAAGGAGGATAATGGGGATAGTATAAAAGTTACCCCTTTTACACTGTCAGATCACCATTCTATTACCACCTCCATTTTTTCTCGGAATGATAGAAGAAGAGACTTCAAGAGGTCAGAGGTCTTTTTTCTCAACATCAATCTTTTAAAGGATGATGATGTTAGAACAATTGTTAAAATTATTAGGCTTTTCAATTTGGGAATGGTGAAACACCCTAGTGCCATTGATAGATGGGTGTAATGTATCAATAGCTGGAAAAATTTGTTTCAAGTTGTTGGAAGAAGATATCTAGGGACAATTGAAGAATAGAATATGAACTTCATGATATACTTTGTATTGATGACAGGACTTTGCAAGAGGACCCCTTGAATGTGGCTATGCTGGATGCGTTGGCCCATTCTAGGGGTTCCCAGATAAAACTACAGAATTATAAAATCCAAGGTGCCAAGACGCAAGATAGGTTCCAGTGGATTAATCAGGGTGACAAGGTATTTAGATTCTTCTTTCATTTTCTCAAACAAAAGGAGGCAAAGGTTAAAATTGACTTCCTTTGTGAAGATGGTGATATCATTAAATCCCAGGAAGATATCATGCATGCCTTTGTCTCCTACTACTCAATACTATTCACCACTGAAGATAAGGGCTTAGGGAATTACAAATAAGGGGTTGGGGATGTTGGATTATAGAAACAAGATCAAGAGTATTATTCCTAAAAAGGTTTCAGATGTGGACGCTGAGAAGCTAAATAGATCTATTTCTAAAGAAGAAATAATTAGGGCCATTCAGAGCATGCATAATGAAAAGGCACCAGGGCCGGATGACATCCCCATGTAGTTCTACAAAGACCACATTGATTTGGTGGCTGAAGACCTTTGTCAAGTATACATATAAGCTATTGATAATGGGACTTTGGGGGTAGATATAAACTCTGGGCTCATCAAGCTCATTCCCAAAGATGGTGACTTAACTCTTATAAAGAGTTGGAGGCCTATTACCTTATTGAATGTTTCATATTAAATTTTGGCTAAGGTTTTGGCTTGTAGACTGAAAGATATCCTACCCAAGGTCATTAATCCTACATAGACTAGTTTTGTGAAAGGGAGATTTATATTGGAGAACTTGATTACATGTTGGGAGGCTCTGGATTGGGCTAGATCCTCAAATCAACATGCATGTTTGCTACTGTTAGACTATGAAAAGGCCTATGATAGAATAGAAATAATATTTATCCTGATGATGTTGTAGGGCTTGGGGGTTTCAAGGCTACTTTTGTTAGATGTTTTTTACCCTCATGAATGGAGCTTTTTCTATAGTTGAGGTCAATGGGATCATATCACCTCCCTTTAAAATTACCAGGTTTATAAGGAAGGGGTGTCCCCTTGAACCAACACTCTTTGTAATTGATGTTGATGCCCTCTTCTACCTACTTAGGGATGACTCACTGTCTCCTAAAGTTAAAGGTATCTTCATTACCAATGGGAAGGAACTGTCAAACATATAGTTTGCTGATGATACTGCCATAATTATTTAATTGAATGAAGATATCTTTGGGTTCCTCAGGAAGAAACTTGGTATTTTCTGTGAGGCTTCTGGAAGTAAGGTTTCCCTCCCTAAGTCTATCATCTTGGGCTGGCAGGAAGCTCAACCTCCTTGGTGTAACAAGTTCTCTCTCACATGCACTGGACCTATCCACTTGGTTAGATACCTTGGCATTCCATTCTAGGTAGACCCAAATTTGAAAGAAATGTGGGAATGGATTAAAAATAAGATAGATAAGAAGTTGGATAAATGGGATAAATAGTATCTCTCACTGGCTGGGATGTTTCAAGTCTATCAAAATGATACTCTCTTCCTACACTATATATTACACATCTACATGGTTGTTCAATCAGGCCCAGTATAATTATGTGTAGAAGAAAATTATGTTAGAGTAGTCGAGTATTGCTAATAATCAAATCAGTTAATTATTAGTTCATCTACTCTTTGCTTAAGTTAGACTTAGGAAGTTTCTATTTCCTAGTAGTTTCCCTTTTAGGGTTTTGGTATCTTTTATAAGGATCCATCGCTTTGTATTTCATAAGGAGATTGTATTATTTTTCATCATAGTTAATAGAATATTATTTTCTTGCAACATGGTTTTGCAGTCTCTGGCCTATTGGCCGCCATAGCTGTTTCTCTTCTGTGTTTGCTTCATTCTTCTAGCAGTCTTTGCATGCAGGTGTTCTTGGGAAGATTTGCAGTTCAGCAAATCTAACATGGTATCAGAGCCATCTTGCTGCCGGCTGTTCGAGTTTTTTGTAAAGCGTTTGAGGGTTTGGAGATCACCAGGCTTTTTTTGGCTTTTTTGTGTGGATTCACGGGGGACCTTTATTTCTGGTCACTTTGGGCCCAAACGGACACTACCATTGCGTCCAGAAGGCCCAAAAACCCCAGAATCCATATAAGGTTTGTCCATTTTGGACACCGGGGCCTCTGGAGAATTTTTTCGGCCTCTTAAGGGCCGTACGGGCACATTGTACGAGGCAAAAATAAAAAAAATTCAAAAAAAAATCATTTTTAATTGATTTTTGGGTGCGCCGCCCTGGGCCACCGCGCCACCGCCCTGCCCCTCCCGGGTCCCGCCACCTCCCTGCCCCCTGGCCCGCTCCGCGGCTCTTTGCACAGGCGCTCTGCGCTCGAGCCACTGCCTCTCACTGCCATCGGGCGCCACCGCCGCCTTCCGGCCCCGCCGCCCCGCTCGGTTCCTAGACCGCCCTCTGTGCGCCGCCCTGCCCGCGCCCGGTGCCCGCCGCCGCCACCGCCACCCGGCGGCCGTTTGTCAGCCTCCGGGGGCTTATCTCTTCTGCGTGCGGTCCTATGAAGGACCAGTAGCTCGGTTTTCAGCCCCTGAGCGCGCCATGCGCCCGGGGGCCCACTTTTTTTAGCCCCAGGGGCTTAATTTTTTTCTCTGAGGCCCTTTTTGACCCTACCTGTCTGTTTTCGCTCTACAGGGAGCATACAGGGGGCTTTTTCTGACTTCCATATACCATCGGAAAGCTCTTTCCGAGCACTTTCCAATGATGGAGGTTAGAGTTTTTGGTTCCACCGTTTTGATAGTGTTTTTTTCTGTTGAAGTCTGATGTCTCTTTTTGCCTTTCGGGAGTCATATCTGGCTCATCCGGACTCCTTTTTTGGAAAATGAGATATCGTCGAAAAGATGGTTCAGTGTGCTATGCAGTGGCAGAGGTTATTTTTCCAGATTCTGCTCTGGGTTTTCACTCCTCTGCGTTTGGCAGTTTATGCCCTCTTGTGGTGTGCTTGGTTCTACAGGTCCAGGGATCTCTTCTTTTGAGTTTATAGCTCACTCTTCTTTCTGACTTCTGAGCTTGCATGCTCCTTCTGTTGCATCATTGTTCTGTAAATGCACTGAGATAAAGTGCCTCTTCTGCATTTCTGGGATCTTGATCACCTGGTTCGGTTGATGTACTCGCACTGTGTTATAAAGTGCCATGGGGGGTTATGATGTTTATGCCGCTTTAGGCGCATCCACCTTTGTCAAGTGAGCATACCTTCCACAACATTAGCCCATGTAGTGTGTCTATGACACCGCCCTTTATCCTGTGTGTGTGCTTCTGTTGTACTGTTGGTGTTCCTGGTTCTTCTTCTGCAGCTGTTTCGGGTACTGCATTTCAGTGTTCCTGTCACCTCTCCCAGTTTAGCATTATGGGGGGGTTCACCTGTTGGTTCTTTTTCTTCCTGGTTCGATTGATCAGCTCTTCAGACATTTGTCTTCTCTACCTGGTCATGCACTTCAGTGGGGGTTCCAGCAGTATCTTCTGACAGAGTTTTCAGACATGCTTCGGAGATGCTTCTTGCTCTATTCTTGTTCCTCTCTCTGGGACATCTTTTCCCTTTTATGTTTTGGGTACCTGATCAGGCCTAGTTGCCGGGACCCATCTTTCCTGCTTTCTACAGTAGTTTAGCAGTTATGCTTCTCCCTAAGTTACACTTAAGGGGGGGTGTTAGAGTAGTCGAGTATTGCTAATAATTAAATCAGTTAATTATTAGTTCATCTACTCTTTGCTTAAGTTAGACTTAGGAAGTTTCTATTTCCTATTAGTTTCCCTTTTAGGGTTTCGGTATCCTTTATAAGGATCCACCGCTTTGTATTTCATAAGGAGATTGTATTATTTTTCATCATAGTTAATAGAAGATTATTTTCTTGCAACATGGTTTTGCAGTCTCTGGCCTATTGGCCACCATAGCTGTTTCTCTTCTGTCTTTGCTTCATTCTTGTAGCAGTCTTTGCATGCAGGTGTTCTTGGGAAGATTTGCAGTTCAGCAAATCTAACAAATTAGAGACTTTCTATGGTTGAATGGGAAGGGGGCCAAGAAGAGGCATGCACTAAAATGGGATTGGTGTGTTATGGGAAAGGAAATGGGTGGTTTGGTTTTGAAGGACTGTAGGACTCAGTGTATCACTCTAGATGTCAAGTGGATTGTCAGGGATACTCAAGGAGAGGAACCTTGGAAAGTGCTGGTAATAAATAACATTTCAAGGGCCTCCCTAGTGGGTGCTCCCTCTTGAAAAGGCCTTCATATAAGTGATCTCCTTTCTAGGAATTTTGATATCAAAGTGATAGGTTCCAATGTTTTCAAATCAATTTTGAAGAGTTGGGATAAAGTGAGGCATCTGGTTAGTAGGCTCCCTATTTTTTTATGATCACAACCATATTTGTGGGGAGAAATATATCTGGTGGAACTTGTTGAATGGGAATAATCCAATTTCTCTTACTCAAGGTTGCTCTGCTCAGAAGTAGGCTAATAAAGGTATTAGATAATTTGCAGACATTATCAAGGGTTACTCCTTGATTAGCTGGCAGAAGATGGTGGACAAGTATGACCTACCTCATACCCAATGGAGGACCTAAACCATGGTTAGGGATGCATTCCATTTCTTGAATCTCCCTAGGAAATGTCAAAGGAACCCCAATGGGATAGCCTTCCTAATATGGTTAGATGGTACCCTGCTTCCTCATACCAAATCCAAACTTATCTACAAGTTGCTCACTAACATCCATGAAATTCTTGACCACATTAATTCTGCATGGAGACTCTCCTTCGATCCCCCTTCCTGGTCCAAACATCTCTTGTATCTCTGGCACATACCTGTGAAGCCTAAGATCCTTTGTTTCATGTGTTGTCTCCTGCTGCACAGGTTGCCTATCAATAAACCTTATAGGGAGTATAACATTTGTTCTATGTGTAGGTGTGATGAAACTGTCTATCATATCTTGTTTGATTGATTTTTTTTCTAAGGAGGTATGGAATCTATTTGGTCTTGCCTTGAACAATAACTTCACCATTTCTAAATTATTTTCTTGGAACTTCTTGAGCATGAACAAAAGAAGCTTTCAATTTTGGTATGTTCTATTTTTTCATATATTATGGTTTATTTGGAAATTTAGAAATAATGATATCTTTAATGGTAAGAGGATATGCCTTATTGAGTCTCTACGAAGACTCATACTACATAACATTTCTGTGCAGGTTAAACTAATATTGAAGATTGATAAAGAGTAGTTCTTGGAGCTTCTCAATGATGGTTCTATTATGATGATGAAGATAGATATTTCCTATTGGTACACTACTGCTAGACAAGTAGAGCATCCTGATGAATTTGAGATTACTCTATGGCAACTGCTTAATCAAAAGAGAGAGAGAGAGGCGTCAAAGGCATAGTTCTAATGATGAAGATGACTCTGACTCCTCCCATGATGAACCTGTTCATGTAGCTCCTGTAGTAGTTGTTCCACCTCCAGTCTATTTCCTACCCACATATGCTAACTTGGAAGATCCATATGCTATGTTTGAAGTCAATGTGAGATTCCTCAAATGGAAATATGGACTTAAGGGCTGGTCCACCTCGGTTGAAGATTAAATCAGATAACAATAACATCTAATTTTTGGTATGTTTTGTATAATTTTGTTCATATTGTTGTATCTATTGATTCTGGTGTAACTTATAGAGAAGGAACTGATATTGTTCAAGCCCTATGGGCTCCTTATGTAATTAAAACTATCTCTACATGCACCAGTTTGTAGCTTTTACAACTTTCCTTATATTTATTAATAATAATAATAATAATAATGAATATTTATTTCATTATTATGTATACATATACATGATCGTTATGATTAGTATTTACTTACTTGGATAAATTTATTAATATCATTATTATTTGGTATTTGTTAACACATTATTTATTATTTACATAATTGCTTACTAAAATTATTGATTAATATTATTGATTGATCATATATAAGGAATTAGTTTGTATTATCTATGTCAATCATGGCTCATGACACACACACACACACACACACACACACACACACACACACACACACACACACACACACACACACACTTTAATTTAATTACACCCAAAAATGGTTGTTGAAACTCAAGCTGGCCTCTTTTTATCTTATAAATTCTTGCCCAAGATGGGTGGTTAAACCTGTAAGGTATAAAATTTTGGCACAAGAAGGATTCCCTAAATAAAATTTATGTAATATAGTAAAGCGAGATCCTAAGGCCAAATTTATGTTTTCTTACACTTAATTATTATGATAAAATATCTTGAGGAAAACATAAGAAATAAATGGAGAAGATACCTACCTCATGACAAAGTAGATCTGGAAAAACTCATTTTCTGAAGTCTGTATTGAGTTTCTGGAAAATCTGACAGTTGATACTGAACCGGAATGCAGAGACAAACAAAACCTAGAAATCTTTTTCTGTTTCGATGTCATCTTATGAAAAAGGTTGACCTTGACCCCTAAATGTCAACCATGACCCAATAATGTTGACCCTGACCTGCACAGATCCAAAAGTGACTTTGTTCGCAAATCCTGAAAGTTTGCCGAAAAGGGTATTCAGATCTGGGCTCAAATCCACTATTTTGTACCTGTAACTCTCAAAAATAGCACCTGCAAATATCTGAAAGAGGGATTTTGGGGTGGCTATATAGGGTTTTTCCTTAGTCAAACCCCCTTTTTGGTGATCTCTACCTCCACGAATAGCCGAATATAGAATGTAATGTGTGTGTGTATTGATCTGTTGAAGAGAGTTTTGTAAACATGCAATATCAAGATCTAATCTTCTAGATTAACAACCCTAACATAACATGAAAATGAGAAAGCAATGCATAGATTTGAATATGAAAAAGAAAGCATACCAAGCCCCCAAGGCTAAAGTATTCCTATCAATTCACAATCCGTAATTGCTACCCCATGGTAATGTCCTTTGAATGCTTGAATGTTGAAAATAGTAGATCTAAAGAGAGAGCCTCCTTGCTTCAATGAAGATCCACCATAGATTGTCCTCCAAAATTCTTGATAAAAGATGATGATATGTCCACCTAGCTTGTCCTTCTATATCATCCTCTTGCTTGTTTGCATCATTTCATCATGTCATCTCCCGATTTCGTCTCATGATCAAATGAAGGCAAAAGAGAGTTTTTATTTAGATATTTCAACATAGGTCTCCTAGAGCAATGCAAGGGATCCAAATTCAAATTTCACCTCGAATCACGATCCAATCACATTTTCCAACTAAGGAGAAAACATATTAATTCAAATATCAGAGAAAACACTTTCGCCTTTGAACCCGCGGACCTATTTTAAGTTCTGGACCTCGATAAGGTCCAGATTTGAAAGTGGGGACCACCAATTGGAAAAGGTCTATGTCGACCTTGACCCTGACCTAGGTCAAGGTCGACCTCAACCCTGACCTAAGATTTCAAGTAGGTCTCCAGGAAGTTGCAGAAAGGTTTCCATATCAGCCGGGGACCTAGAAAGGTAGGGGAATGTGCCAGAGTGTTTAAGAAGGCCTAGAGGCCCAGAGAGAGAGTAGGATGAGGTCCAAGAGGACCAGTACATATATCCTACCTAGAGAGAAGAGCCATGGAGAGAGAAATCTAGGAGAATCCATAAGATCCTAATCCTAACTTCATCTATACATGTATAATCAAGCACAAATGCAAATCTAATATGCCAATCATACTAAATGAGGGTGCTAAGTCTATCAAAATGGAAGTGCTTCCATTTTAGGATGATACATTTAGCCCCCACTTTATCTTAGATATGATACTATGTAAATATGCAAGCTAAAGTAAGAGAACATCATAGAGTATAAAAAGGATATAGCTAAGTCCTTAATGCGAAGATCCTGCAAGGAACCATTAGTATCCACAACCTGCAACACACGAGGTTAATCTAGAAAACACCTGAGTCTTACTATGATGATCTTGAGAAGTATATAGAGCCCCTTATGCCCCCCTGATTTGGCTTGCTAGTTTATGGAAGGTGAAATAGGGTGATAAGGTAGTTTCTATATACTGAATATGTGATTTGTTGAAAAAGTCCTTTCCTAAACTAGTTATAAGGTTCCTAAATCTTCCTAAACTGATTTAAGAGGTTAGGTATCTGAATCATGATTCCAACACCTCTGACGGCACTGAAAATGGAGCTACCAAACTCAAGTTATGATGAAAAGAGTAGATGCCTATCTAAATGCATATAAAGGGAAATTTCGAATTTAACCTAGATATTCTCACATGAAACCCTAGAAAAACCCTAATTTACTGACTATAAATAGGAGAAAGAGACACTTACCACCTCATTCTTACCATTTGCAGAGTTTGGAGAAGGAGATAGGATGCCGAAGAGAGAAAATTTTTGAGCGAACCGCATGGAGGTGCTGAGAGAGTGCCTAGCTAGCCGACAGCCACTGCCTGAGGTATGCCTCTATTTCTAGTACCTGTGATTGAAATTTTGATGTTTTTATAGGGAAGGTCAACCCTAACCCAATAAGGTTTACCCTGACCTAGTAAGGTCGACCCTGACCCATAAAGGTCGACCCTGACTGGGGAGGTTCTATCCTTTTTTGGGCCAGGTCGACCTTGACCCATAAAAGTTGACCTTAACCCCTAAAGGTCGACCCTGACCCATAAAGGTCAACCTTGACCCAAAAGGGTCGACCTTGACCAGGTCAGGTGGGTACAATAGATGTTTGATGTAGAAGTACTGATATCATCCATATTTGTGCTTGCAGGATCCAGTCTATTTGCGAGAGCATCCCTTTGGAGGGTTACTGTTATTTGTCAGAGGGAGTGTTGCCAAGCTACAGCAGGATGGGATATAGTTATTGAGAGATGTAGGATTATACTGGGTAGTAGTCCTACCATAGCTGAGGTTCCATCAGCCTATGATATCAGCCCTAGTAGATAGAAGGGACAAGGATACATGTTCTCTCCATCTTCCAGCAGGAGAGATCACAGTCACACTGGAGGATGTGTATAGGATCCTGTGACTTCTAGTCCGAGGTGAGCCTGTCAGACCGAGAGGATGACGGGATTCATCTGAGGTTTTTGCAGATATGGAGTACTGTTTAGGATGGGTGGCACAAATGAGGACCTGATCAGATATGATATCATTGGCATCCATACTAGCAGGTCTAACACCCTTAGTACAGAGGGTGATGTTATGTATACTTGCTTTGGTTGTAGTGCCCAACACAAAGGGTACAGTGTTTTTAGCACCATTCACCCATCTTGTATGTAGGATATAGAGTGACAGGGTTACTATCGCATGGGGCCGCAGCATGTTGGCCCTTCTTTATCATGATTTGAGTCAGTTGGTGAGGTACCAGCGGGAGAGTCTGACGGTGTGGACCCTGCTACAGGTCTGGATGTTTGAGCATTTTACATGTACACAACCATAGGGTACTCCTGTGATGGTAGATGCGAGCACACCTAGAGCCTTTGCGTATCCACTGGCAGATGTCTGGAAGCATGGAGATATCCTCTTTTGGAGGGTATGCTTTGATCGTATCCCAGGTACATATGTGATATGGAGACCTTACTGTGAGATGGTAGAGTGGCCGGATACTCGACATCAGTTGAGACACTCACATCAGTGTAAGCTATTGGAGGGTCCAACTAATCATGTCGTGATGCCATATTATTATGATAGAGTGATGAGACAGTTTGGGTTGGTACAGGGGGTTCCTCATACAATACCTCGATATGTATATCCTACGAGATACTATAAAAGACCCGACGCCATATGTCGACTAATAGTAGCTGATATTGTGGATAGTGATATAGATGAGACTGAGGATATAGAGATAGAACCTGAGCTATCCTATGCTGGTGTTACTAGAGAGTATATCAGATACTAGAGTTTACAGTGGACCCATCCTATCTTTCCTGATGACGACCCCACAGGTGATCCAGGTCCTTCAGAGAGGAATCGTTGAGGGGACAACATACTAGTAGGAGAGGAGGAGGAGGAGGAGGATCAGAGAGATGAGGAGGAGCCTCCCTTGGGGGAGATCCTATGGAGCAGCCTCCCCTAGGGGTAGATCCTATGGAGGAGGAGAGAGCAGAGGAAGATGCAGCAGAGATGCCCCCAGGTCGTGGTACATACACCGGTGATCATCTAGTTTATGTTACAGCCTTGAGATCGTAGCGACCTCCCTGAGCACATACAAAGACACCACCATCAAGGCCTAGACAAAGTGAGTGAGGGGAGAGTAGTCATTCCATGCTCCCACCATCTAGACATTTTAGTGACGTCTAGGCCAGAGATCTAGGTATGATATAGTTTTTAGAATGTATTTGAATAATGATTTTATCTTAGAAAAAAGAGATTGAGTAAACTTGACATTTTGAATTTTGCAAGAAGTGTAGCGGAGTGGAGGAGCTTTGTATCTGAGGTTCTGAAGGATACATGTATATCGTACTACTTTCCAGCTAGTGAGAGAGAGTCCCGTGAGGGATAGAGGGATCCTGGAAGACATGCAGATATCTTCCTGAGCGTGTGGAAAGAGTTGAGATTGTGCAAGGAAAGGGAAGAGAGATTGATGACCGACTTAGAGAGAGCCCAGGAGCAGATCTAGGAGATGAGCATATCAAGGAGTCGCACACGGACTACCATTCTGAGATCCTTAGCCTCATATCATAGATCTGAGAGATCCGGTAGCCACTGACCTTCGGAGTATAGAGATAGATATTGATAGATATGGCCCTTTGTGCCATATATGTATTGGACTTGAAAAGTTTATTTATGAAGAAAACTTTGTTTTGGAACAATTAGTTCTATGGTTGATTACTTTCTTTTTATTTTCATCAATGCATAAAACTTAATAAAAGAAAAAAGGAAAGGAAAATATGTATGAATGTATTCTAAATTACATAACTTATAAAATAATTATTCTATAAGGAACACATACATACATAAAGAAATGATGATTAAGGGTAATAATGTTTGAGATGCATGATATTAATAGGTTCCCTAAGAGGAACACCATTCATATCAGCGATTTTATAAGCACCTGAAGTAAAATCCTCAATTACAACAAATGGTCCAAGCTAATTTGGACTAAATTTTCCCTTTTTCACCAGGTAAAGCATTTACATTCCTTTGATTCTCATATAAGACCAAATCACCGACCTTGAATGATCGCTCAATTACTTTATGATTATACTATTTTTGGAGTGATTTATGATAAGCTTTAATGTGTTCCAAAGCATTTATTCGTTGTTCATCTAAAATTTCTAATTCTTGTAATCATTGTTCCCAGAAAGTATCTTTGTCAATGATCCCATGAAATGAAACACACAAAGATGGTATTTCTAATTCCAAAGGCATGATAGCATCAGTCCCATAAACAAGATTATAAGGTGAAGTGCCAGTGGCCATGTGAACACTAGTCCTATAAGCCCACAAGGCATAAGTAAGTTGTGTATACCAATCTTTCGAATGTTTGTTGACTGTTTTCTTTAATATTTGTTCAATAACCTTGTTTGATGGTTCAGCTTGACCATTAGATTGAGGATAATAAGGAGTAGAAAATCTATGTTGTATATGATATTTCTCCATGAATTTTGTGACTTCTTTGTTCTTGAAAGATGTGCCATTATTTGAAACTATCATTGAGGGGATACCAAATCGTGCTATAATATTGTTTAGGATGAAATCATAGATAACATCTGTAGTAGTAGAATGAAGAGGAATAGCCTCTACCCATTTTGTAAAGTAGTCCGTAGCCGTGAGAATGTACGCGTGTCCTTGAGAGGAAGCTGGTGAGATTTTTCCAATAAGGTCAAAACCCCAAATGCTAAAAGGCCACAGAGCAACTTGATTACAAAGCTCGTGAGCAGGAGCATGAATTAAATTACCATGTTGTTGACACTGAGGACACTTTTTGACAAATGTGAAAGAATCTTGTTCCATTGTTTGCCAGTAGTATCCCATTCTAAGAAGTTTAGTAACTAAAGATTTTCCACCAAAATGTCCTCCACAAGATCCAGAGTGAGATTCTGTTAAAGCTATAGGTACTTCAGTCTTGTTAAGACATCTTAAAAATAAACCATTGTAAGAACGTTTATAAAGTGTTTCCCCTAAAATGATATAGCGGGCTGCAAGTTTTCTAATATGATTATGTGTGTTCCTTGTTGCTGATTCTGGAAAAGTATTATCTTTCAAAAAATGAAAGATATGTGAATACCATTCATCTAAATGCAAATTACAACAATCCACGGTAAATTTATCAGAAATTACAGGGAATTTAAGAGTATGTATAGTAAATTGAAAGTCTTCCTTGTTGTTCTCGAGGCAAACCAAAGAAGTTGCGCTTGCCATGGCATCCGCATGTCGATTGTCTTTCCTAGGTAAATTTTGAATTGTGTAAGAAGAAAATTGTGAAAGAATATCCAGAGCCAAATCCTGATATTGTTCCATTGTATCATTCTTAGTTTGATAACCTCCTTTTATTTTTTCCACAATCAATTGCGAATCCCCGTAAATTTCTAAGTTTTTAATATGAAGGGATAAAGCTATCCATAAACCAGCTATAAGAGCTTCATATTCCGCAATGTTGTTAGTACAAGGTAAAGTTAATTTATATGACATAGGGATCGATTTCTTCATAGGAGGGATCAAGATAATGCCCACCCCAACACCTGTCTTGCATTTAGAACCATCAAAATATAATTCCCAAATGTCATCTTGTTTGATTGCCAATATATTGTCATCAGGAAATTCTGCTGAGGTAACATGTGTATTAGAATAAGGGCAAGGTGCATCAGTTAAATAATCAGTTAATGCCTGTCCTTTAATTGACTTTTGAAGGATGAAATTAAGATCAAATTTTGTAAGAAACATCACCCATTTACCTAATTGACCAGAAAGATCAGTTTTTGAGAAAAGATGTTTTAAAGGATCGAATTTAACAATCAAATTGACTTCAACATTGAGTAAGTAATGCCAGAGTTTTTGAAAAGCATAAACTAAAACCAAGCATTGTCATTCTAGTTGAGTGTATCATGTTTCATAATCCAACAAGGTTCGACTAATATAGTATACTGGTCTTTCATTTTCATCATTATCATGTTGGGCCAAAAATGCACTTACAACATTAATTGTGGCAGAAGTATATAGATAAAAGGGTTTATTAAATTGAGCGGGTTGTAAGATAGGAGGATTAGCAAGATATTCTTTAAATTTCTCAAAAGAATTCTTACATTCCTGGTTCCAAGAAAAGGTAGTATCTTTTCTGAGTAAAGAAGTAAAAGGAACAGTCTTATCGGCTAGGTTAGAAACAAAGTGACAAATATATTGTATTTTACCCTGTAGACTGCGTAATTGAGAAATATTCTTAGGAGGCATGTTAACAATAGCACCAATCTTCTCAGTATCAACTTCTATGCCTCGCTTGGAAATAATAAATCCTAATAATTTTCTAGAATCAACTCCAAAAGCACATTTCTTAGGATTTAACGTCATGTTATAATTTTGAATCCTTTCAAATATTTGTCTTAGAATGAACACATGATCTTCTCTTTGTATAGATTTTGCCAAAATTTCATCCACATAATCTTCCAAAATCTTATGAATGTAATCATGAAAAATCAGAGCCATGGCACATTGATAGGTAGCTCCCACATTTCTTAATCCAAAAAGCATCATGACCCAACAGAATGTCCCCCAAGGTGTAATAAATGCAGTTTTAAGTTGATCCTCGACAGGAATAAAGATTTGATTATAACCTAAAAATCCATCCATAAAGGATAATAATGCATGACCCGCTATTGAATCCACAATCATGTCAATATTAGGTAGCGGGAAATCATCTTTTAAGGATGCTTTGTTTAAGTCGCGATAATCAGTACACATTCATATTTTGTTTCCTCCTTTAGAAACAACCACAATATTGGAAATCCATTCAGAATAATCAATAGAGTGGATGAATCCTGCACCTAGTAATTTTTCAATTTTAGCTTTTACCAGTAAAGCGATGCTAGGATTCATCTTATGAATCTTTTGTTTCACAGGTTTAGCATTGGGCTTAAGAACAATATTATGAGTCACGATTTTGGGATCTATACTTGGCATATCCAAATATGTCCAAGCAAAGATATCTTTGTATTCAAGTAAGAGAGAAACCAATTGATCATGTTCATCTTGATTCAAACACTTCCCAATTTTAATTATTCTTTCCTCATCATTCTCATCTACTTGAACCTCAATGGTCTCAGTT
>MU223583.1:305300-340670 GCA_018584345.1 Thuja plicata
CCCTAAATAAAATTTATGTAATATAGTAAAGCGAGATCCTAAGGCCAAATTTATGTTTTCTTACACTTAATTATTATGATAAAATAGCTTGAGGAACACATAAGAAATAAATGGACAAGATACCTACGTCATAACATTGTAGATCTGGAAAAACTCATTTTTTGAAGTCTCTATTGAGTTTCTAGAAAATCTAATAGTTGATACTGAACTGAAACGCAGAGACGAACAAAATCCAGAAATCTTTTTCTGTTCCGATGTCGTCTTATTAAAAAGGTCAACCTTGACCCCTAAATGTCAACCCTAACCCAATAATGTCGACCCTAACCTGCACAGATCCAAAAGTGACTTTGTTTGCGGATCCTGAAAGTTTTCTGAAAAGGGTATCCAGATCTGGGCTCAAATCCACTGTTCTATACCTGTAACTCTCAAAAATAGCACCTGCAAATATCTGAAAGAAGGATTTTGGGGTGGCTATATAGGGTTTTTCCTTAGTCAAACCCCCATTTTGGTGATCTCCACCTCCAAAAATAGCCGAATATAGAATGTAATGTGTGTGTGTATTGATCTCTTGAAGAGAGTTTTGTAAACATGCAATATCAAGATCTAATCTTCTAGATTAACAACCCTAACATAACATGAAAATGAGAAAGCAATGCATAGATTTGAATATGACAAAGAAAGCATACCAAGCCCCCAAGGCTAAAGTATTCCTATCAACTCACAATCCGTAATTGCTACCCCATGGTAATGTCCTTTGAATGTTGAAAATAGTAGATCTAAAGAGAGAGCCTCCTTGCTTCAATGAAGATCCACCATAGATTATCCTCCAAAACGCTTGATAAAAGATGATGATATGTCCACCTAGCTTTTCCTTCTATATCATCTTCTTGCTTTTTTGCATCATTTCATCATGTCATCTCCTGATTTCGTCTCATGATCAAATGAAGGCAAAAGAGAGTGTTTATTAAGAGATTTCAACATAGGCCTCCTAGGGCAATGCAAGGGATCCAAATTCAAATTTCACCTCGAATCATGATCCAATCACATTTTCCAACTAAGGAGAAAAAATATTAATTCAAATATCAGAGAAAACACTTCCGCCTCCGAACCCGGGGACCTATTTTAAGTTTCAGACCCCGATAAGCTCTAGATTTGAAAGCGGGGACCACCACCTGGAAAAGGTCTATGTCAACCTCGAACTTGACCTAGGTCAGGGTCGACCTCAACCCTGACCTGAGATTTTAGGAAGGTCTCCAAGAAGTTGCAGAAAGGTTTCCAGATCAGCCGGGGACCTAGAAAGGTAGGGGAATGTGCCATGAGAGTGTTTAAGAAGGCCTAGAGGCCCAGAGAGAGAGTAGGATGAGGCCCAGGAGGACCAGTACATAGATCCTACCTAGAGAGAAGAGCCATGGAGAGAGAAATCTAGGATAATCCATAAGATCCTAACCCTAACTTCATCTATACATGGATAATCAAGCACATATGCAAATATAATATGCCAATCATACTAAATGAGGGTGCTAAGTCTATCAAAATGGAAGTGCTTCCATTTTAAGATAATATAAAACCAAATTAGGACGATGACCCTAGTTTTGGGGGCAATAATTCAAAATTATTTGAATTTGACAAAGGCAGCCTACAACATATATGTATTGATATAATATGTTTCGTTATATCTACAGTGTTATCTCCCTTCTACCAAGCTCCACTCTATCTGTGACAATTTCCCCAATTTTTTTATTGATGACAACTACGTAAAATATTAATCTTTTGAGTGCAATTGGTTGAAAATAAAGTTCCCTTTGATTGCAATGCTCTCCCTAATTGTAATGCTCCCTCTGAGCATATGCATCTCTTAAAAACTTAGTGCACGCACGTTCATATGCACACTCTCGATTTAATTTAATTTCACCCAAAATGGGTGCCAAAACTCAAGTTGGCCTCTTTTTATTTTGTAAATATTAGGGGGAAATAATTAAAAATGATTTGAATTTGACTAAGTCAGTCAACATTGATATAATTTGTTTCTTTAGATCTACTATTCTATCTTTAGTCCACCAAGCTCCACTTTGTCCGTGATAATTTCCCCCTTTGTTATTGATGGCAGCTATGTAAAAGATTAATCTTTTGAGTGCAATTGGTTGATAATAAAGTTCCCTTTGATTTCAGTGCTCTCCCTATTGTAATTCTCCCCTTGAACACAAGCATCTCTTGAAAACTTAGTGAATAGATTAGAGTGACATCAGTTGAAAGTATCTTTTGGGAGAGGCTTTATAAATATGTTAGCAATATCTTTCTTTGTAGCAACATACTCCAACTTAACTTGCTTCTCAATAACTTTTTCCCTTAAGAAATGGTACTTAATCAGAATATGCTTTGTCCTAAATATGCTTTGTCCTTGAATGCATGAATGAATTATTTGAAATGTTTATAGCACTTGTGTTATCACAAAGTTTTGGAATGGGGTGTTCATAGTCAACTTCTATATCTTTCAATATCTATTTTATCCATAGAAATTATGCAAAACATGTTGCTGCTATATATTTTTCTCTTGTTGTAAATTGTGAAATTAATGCTTGTTTCTTGACAAGCCAAGATAGAAGACAACCACATAATTAAAATGCACCTCTATGGGTATTTTTTTCTAACATCAATATTGTTAGCCCAATTCACATTCTTGTTTTCTATAAGTGAAATCTTTAGCTCTTGGACAACACAATCCAAAGTCCAATCCTCTTCAAATATTTCAATATTTTTTTGATTATATTAATATGGATTTCCGTTGGAGCTACTTGAAAACGTGTCACTAAACCAACGACTTGCATGATGCCAGGCCTTGTAGTTGTTAGATATAGCAAGTGTCCAATCATGGATATATACAAAGTTTGACTTGTGGTTGGAGATTTATCATCTTTGCTCAACTTGCAACTAATAACCATGAGAGTACTTAGTAGATTACAATCCCCCATTCTAAATTTTTTCAACATTTCTTTAACATACTTGGTTCTAGAAATAAAATTTCTTTTATCTAATTGGGAAATTTGCAAACTAGGAAAGAAAGGTAACTCACCAAGCATTGACAAAATTATTTATACGTATCTTAGATGAATTTTTAGCACATTTTTATTATTGTCACCTACAAAAATAATGTCAATGACATGTACCACAAGTATCTTCTTCACTTTTGATATACAAATTGCTATCTGCTATTGCTCTTATGAAGCCTTGCTCTTGGGGATATTTGTTTAATCTTTAATACCAAGCCCTTGGAGCTTACTTTAATCCATATTGATCTTTCTTTAGTTTGCACACATAATCATCATTCTCTTATAGAATGAATCATTCAGGCTATTCAATAAACACTTATTTAATATTTCCTTTTAGAAATGTTGATTTGACATCCATGTGATACACTTTGAAATTCTTGAAACTTGCAAGAGTTAAGATCATTTTCATGACCTCTAATCTTGTAAAAGGAGCAAATATATCCTCAGAGTCTATTCCTTCAACTTGTGCATAGCCTTTGTACACATGCATTGCTTTATTTCTTATGACTTTCCCATCTTCATTCAACTTGTTATGAAACACCCATTTGGTTCCAATAAATTTCTTGTCCTTAGGTCTTGGAACAAGCTCCCAAGTTTCATTCTTCTCTATTTGATCCAATTTTTCTTCCACAACCTTGATCCAATGTTTGTTTTTACTTGTGATTGAAAAGTTCTTTGGCTCAGTTTTGGAAAGCAAACATAGTTTTGCATTATTTGTTGTATTTTCAAGTCTTCTTGTTTGAATGCCTATGTCTTTATCATGCTTCTTTTCAACAAATCTGGATGGTGTCTTGGGTTATGTATTGGATGAAGTTTTGTATTATCTTGTTCCTCTTCTTCAATTTCATATCCAGCCTCTATCTCTTCTTATTTACAACTTTCTTTCATCTGATAAACTATGTCTTGTACTATCTCCTTTTGATTTCTTTCTTTGTCAACATTTACATTGCATGTTCAACAATTTTGTGTAGTCTCTTGTTATAACACTTGTAATATTTACTTCCTTTGGAATATCCAATGAAGATGGAATTGAATTTACCTAGATCTTTTTCATCCTTGTATAACATTTTCTTATGAAAACTTTGAAATGTTGTATGGTCGCTTTTCTTGTATAAGTATTAATAATAAACAATACTAATAAAATAAAATAATAGATAAATAGTAACTATATCTATAATATAAATAATTATAATTATAGTTAAATAATAAGATTAAATTATAAAATAAATAAACGAACAAATAATAAAACATAATATAATTACAAGTATCCAATTTGTTGATTAAGTCATATATGACTCGACAAAGAGTAATGTATAACGATTAGTCTTTGAATACATCAGAAGTTGAGTAGATCGATGAAAGCATATAAATTGATAATCATCAAGACACGCATTAACTGATTGATTGATCTAAAGACATACAAATCTGAGATTACAAAATGAGCAAGTGATGACAACTATCAAACAAGGGACCAACCCCATGGAAAATACGATGAAAGAGGCAACTATTACAAAGACCAAGATTAAACATGAAGGCATATAACATACACTCATCGCTTATGGAATCAAATTTACCTAGATCTTTTTCATCCTTGTATAACATTTGCTTCTGAAAACTTTGAAATATTGTAATGTCTCTTTTCTCATATAAGGATTAATAATAAACAATACTAATAAAATAAAATAATAGATAAATAATAAAATATATCTATAATATGAATAATTATAATTACAATTGAATGATAAGATTAAATTACAAAATAAATAAACAAACAAATAATAAAATATAATATAATTACAAGTGTCCAATTGCTTGATTAAGTCATATATGCCTGGATAGAGACTAATGTATAACTATTAGTCTTTGAAGATATCAAAAGTTGAGTAGATAAATGAAGGCATATAAATTAATAATCATCAGGACAAGCATTAAATGATTGATTGATGTAAAGAAAAATATCTAAGATTACAAAGTGAGCGAATGATGACAACCATCAAACAAGGGACCAACCACATGGAAAAAAGGATGAAAGAGGCAACAATTGCAAAGACTGAGATTAAACTTGAAGTGTTAACACTGACATTAGTCTATATGAGAAGATAGATAACCAAGCAATGAACAATTAATGATCATGAATATCAATCATACATGAAGCCAATATACCCAATGATGGTTGAAGACTATGATATGATATGTAGATTAGTAGACTGACTAAAGCTACTTACCATGGAGAAAGATAAGACATTGTTAAGCATCTTGACAAGTATTGATAAATGTTAATAAGACAACGGCTTAAGCAATATCGACTTAAAAAGATGATGGTTAGATAATAATGACTAATCAATTAGTCATGTGAGCATCGATAATAACATCGTTTAAAGACAAGTACAAGCTAACAATTGACAATATTCAGATGAATAAACAATTATAAACTAAAGTGATGTTATTTATGAAGAAGCATAATTAAGCTTGGTTATGACAATGATTAAGATGAAGAAAGCAATTTTTATGACTAAGACTAAAACAACAATTATGATTTGATAAACCAATAATGGAAAGTTGTGTTTTACTTGCGGAGGTATAATTATGAAAAGACCCGTGTTGTGTAAGAAGACGTAGTGCACTTTCTATTAAAGAAATGAAAGGAAGCCTCTCTAGATAGAGGCCTCCCTTTAAGTCACCCATTTCCAAATATATGCAAAGGTATTTAAAGATATTGAAACATCAATTTAGGAATCATCAAATGAGAAAGGACAGTATTTCATATATTTAATATTGATCACAAGACAAACATTAAATAGTAGATTATACATATAAGTTGGGGATTAATCAGAGAATATAAAATATATTGGATAATCTTCACAAGGAAGAGATGAGAAAGGGAACAAATAATACAAATTATTGACATTATGTTTGAATTCTTTTAGAGATAAAGAGCTATTATATGATTAAAGTATATTTGTATATACATATAGCATATACATACATACCTACCTACCTACCTACCTACCTACATATATACAAATAAAATTAACATTATATATTTATATAATATGTACATATGATTCAATTCAATAGATATATAGACATATGAATTATATATTTGTATAATCAATAATATACATCTAAATGATCCAATATATCTGAACTACAAAAAATCATAACGTTATTAATAAGTATGACTATCTTTAATATACTTTAGGTGTAAGCCACTATTGAATCTCATTATGGATGGAAGGAGGAGGTGTTGGTAAGAGGGTATAATGCTATCATCTAAGTAGACCACCTTGGTGGATGTCAAAGTCCTACCACCAAGGAAAACAGGGTCAAAGTACCACTCTTTGGCTTAGATTGGATGAGTTGAGGACTCCACTATGATCTTCCTACCATTCCTACTACAATGAGAGATAATTAACTATAGGAGATGTGGGTAAGAGGGTATATGGTTGTCATCTAAGTGGATGTCAAAGTCCTACCACCAAGGCCAAGAGGGTTAAATTCCTTCTCTTGGGCTTAGATTGGACGAGTTGAGGACCCCACTACAATCTTATTACCATTCCTACTATAATGAGATAATTAATTATAAGAGATGTGGGTAATAGGATATAAGGCTGCCATCTAAGTAGACCATCTTGGTGGATGTCAAATTCCTATCATGAAGGCCAAGAGAGTTCAAGTCACACTCCTGGGCTTAGAATGGGAAAGTCAAGAACCCTACCATGATCTCCCTACCATGCCTACTATGTTGAGCTAATCTGTTATAATGGAAGAAACATAGATATGATGCAAGGCAAGCATCTGACTAGGTAGACCACCTCACATGGATGCCAAAGTATTTCCATTGAAACAAAGGGGGCCAAAGTTCTTCTGTTGGGCTTAGTATGGGGTTTTCTTTTCCAAACCTATCATGATTCAATCCCTATGTTCAATATTTCTTCAATAGAATAAGAAGATGACATTTAAGTTCATATATATTAAGGTAATTCATATTATAGATATATGTATATAATGGTGGTCCCTATGAGGTTACATGGTTTATAATCAATAACATTAATATAAATGATTTTTTTGGCTTAATTTGGAAGGGGACATTACAAATAATTGATTAATGTAGGACTTCCCTTTGAAAGTTCATTTGGAGTTTTTTTTTTCTTGTTTACCCTAATTTGAGCTTGGTTGAAGATGTACACAATTGTATGAAATTCTTCTTTTAGCTATCTTGGAATCATTGAGCACGAGTCTTGAATTCCTTGGATGGTTCTATTATTACTCTCCACTACTTTGCTATGGAGTCCTTGTGACTGAATATTGTTTTCTCATCCCATTCATTTCACAATAATTTTGAAATTCATTTGAGGAGAATTCTCCTCCTTTGTTGGATTTAAGGCACTTGGTCTTTAGCCTTGTTTCATTCTCTATAAGGCTTTAAATGCCTTAAACTTCTCTAATGCTTCAATATTCTTTAAAAAATGTTACCCAAACAATCTTGGAATTTAATAATCAATTAACAACATGAAATAATACTCACCCTGTAAGCTTTCTTCCTTATGGGTATTAGTGTGAATGAGTTCCAAAGACTTTGATGTAGAATATTTCTTCAATCTAGGACTTGTCCTCATTTATTTCCATAGTGACATTCTTTCCAAATGGTATTTAATGGATTTTCCAACTTTGGGATGTCTCTTACAACTTATTTTTTGCTTATCTTCATAATATTGTCAAAGTTAGGTGTCCCAACATATTGTACCACAATCAACTCTCATCTTCTAACCCCATGTAGAAACTTACTATTTTGACCTCATAGGAATGTAGAGATTTCCATTTTTTCTATAGTCATTAGCTATTAGTTTTCCATCTTTCATAATTTTGCATCCTTCGGTATGAAATGTAAAGGTGTGCCCTTCATCCAATATTTGACTTACACTTCACAAATTATGTTTCAACCATTCTACGTACAAAACATATCTAATTTTGATTCTTCATTGTCCAAACTTAGGGTACCTTTGGATTTTATATTTATTGTATCATTTTCCCCATACTTTATCGTTCCTTCATCTTCCTTCTTCAAAGAGTGAAATACACTCTTGTCGATAGTCATGTGAGTTGAGCATCTGCTATCAACATATTGTTTATTTCTCTCATCTTGAGCATGTAAAGAAACATATACAAGCACTGATCTCTCCTTAATCTCTTCCTCCTTCCAAAGTTTATTGGGTTGATTCTTTTCTTTTCACAAGCATCCTCTTTATTTTCTTGTCTTGGAAGCTCTGTAAAACTACTTTTTCTAAACTGTGCCACATGATCAAAATTGTTACATTTACAAAATATTATGTTATAAACCATTAGATAAGAAACCTTGAATGTAATCTACATTCTATTTATTTATGACCATATTGATTGCATGGAAAAATAATATCCATGAAAGGAAAAATTGAACAAGGTAGTGCATGAATTTATTTTAATGAATGTCCATTTAAGGTCATCCTTGTTTCCTTTTTGCGAATGGAAAAGTTTATCCTCCTTGATTTATTCTCATTCACCTCCTTGATTGCTTATTTTTTGGAACTTTTGAGGGCCACAACATAATTATTAGTATCCAACTACTTTGTGGTTCACAAAATTTCATCATATAAGCTAAGACCATTTTTGACAATTATGTTTTTTGTGAATTACTAAGATATTCTAACATTTCAGATTTATTGTCAAATTTAATGTTTTTTCTTAGTTTTTCTTTGGTCTCCTCTAGCTCCTTTCTTAGGGAAACAATCTTTGATTCGAGCTCCTCACATTTCTAACTTTTTCCTTTACTTGGTATTTCAAGACATCCTCAATGCATTTAGCTTCTTCAACTTGAGTCTTTAAGTCCATAATTTCCTTCTCAAATTTTTGACCATCCTCTCAAATTCAATCTTTCAACTTTGAGTTCCTCTTCATGATTCTTTTAATGTTGTTGATGACAATGGTTACCTCTTCCTCAAAATCTGTTATAGTATCCTCCTTGCATTCAAGTTTTTTGAGTTTCTTTGTCTTTGCACCTTGGATCTACTTCTTTTATTTCCATGGCCATGAGAGGAATTTATTCTCTTCCAATTTTTAAAAATTGTTCATCACTTTTAGATGAGCTATTACTTTGTTGAGCATATAGCTTCTTCTTGTGTCTCCAAAACTCTTTTTGGATTTTCCTTGATTGTGCTTCTCCTTTTTGTGATGGTTTTTATTGTCTCTTCTCTTGTCATAATATATGTCCAAAAGATGAGCTATGATGATTTTTCTTGTCCCTTTTGTTGTTTAAATCTTCATTTCTTTCACTTCCAACTTGTGGACATTTGGTGACATAATGACCTATATTACCAAAATTAATTTTTTTTTACAGTATATATAAGTCCATTGGCCATCAAAGACGTGGAGATTCTAAAAATTTAAAAAGCATATTTCCATCAAACAATGGAGCTAGGTTTTAATAAAACTCTTCATTGTTTTCCATGTGTGTTCTTAAGATCTTTCCTTCAAGAGGTTATGCTTTCTTGAAGGAACTCACTCTAATACCAATTGAAGAAAAACACATGCACTTATACTGAGGGTAGAGGGGTGAATCAATATAAGATCAAATTTCTCAATTTTAATTTTAGTTATTATAGATCAATGAAAAAATCATTCACACAATTATGATCTAAAAAGAGAAGGCAATATGCACACATTTTTCATATGAAAACCCTTCTGGGGGGAAACCATAGAAAGTATTTCCTTTTATATGAACTTCTTACAAGTTTTTAGGTTCTATTATATAGGATCCACAATCCCCTCTATTGAGCTCCAAATCAATGGGAGAGTTTAATCTCTTGAATAAGTGGCTCCAAGCTCACATCTTCACAAGTAGAAGGCTCCAATATTTTAAATGTAGGGTTATACTGATGTTGTATCTTCCCTAGATCCCTTTAAGGACTTCAACACCTATCCATTACTTTTGAAAATATTATCTAAAACCTCCATTCAGATTTGAAATATAATCTTCAAATGAGGTTCACAAATTCTCCCAGTGTTTGGTTTGATTTGTTCTCCCAAAAAGGGAATTTAGCTCATAGATACTGTAATGAGCCCAACTGGCTCTTGTCTATGAAAACCTATGAAACTCTATTCCTTTCTTTCTATAAAAATACTTAATAAGCTGGAAATGTATTTCTATCAATTTTATGCCCTTTTTGGAATCAATATGAAACTCTATTCCTTTCTTTCTATAAAAATACTTAATAAGCTGGAAATGTATTTCTATCAATTTTATGCACTTTTTGGAATCAATACAAAGTATAAATTGATGAATTTCAAGTATTTCGATAAAAAATTCTGCAGTTCTAAATATGTAATGATAAATCTAATTTAATTTATTAAAACAATACCAATTTCTAACAACGATTTATTCATATGTTAATTAAATTGAAAGAACTTGGTTGCAATTCACATTTTCCAACTGCTCGCCACTTGTGTGATGTATTGAACAGATGTGGGTCTGTGTGAGCCACTCACATGACTTGCTAATGTTGGTTCATAGTGCCGGTGATGGTAGACTTGCACTCATGGCACTATAAGAAAGTGTGGCTATACTGCAGTAGCCGCGACAACCTCCTCTTGTTGCAGATTTTCTTATAACTCCCACATGCGGCCTCTTATTATGGATTAGAAATCAATTCAAACCTAGCCACAAAGCATTCATGGCATTAATTATTGAGAAATTGCCCAGCATACAATTTTGAAGCTAGGCTTTACTCCTCATAGTTTAATATACGATGACCTCTTGAGCAGGTCTCAGTTCAAGAAATCAACATTCAGGATTTATTCAATCGTATACAACAACACGATGAAGATGTGATTGATCATACGACAATGATCAATCAGAGATTAGTTCCAAGAAGAACCAGTCCTCTTTAACTAATTTGACCCTTTTAAATCAAAAAGGGCTCATAAAATGAGAGATAATTCTCCAGACCAAGTTTTAAAAAAATATATATTTGATGCTTAGCTTCACAAATGAGCTTGTATTTATAATACCTCGGATGCAATAGTTTCCAAAAACTATCATCAGTTAACCATTCTTTATAATACCAACTTCTTAAATCATTATAATAATAAAGTATTATTATTATAATAATATAACCTTTTATTAATTAATAACATGTCATTATTAATTAACACCATTAATTATCAAATATGATTATGATGATGATTCCTGCATCTCCTGCTGAAGCGACTGATCTCATGGCCTGTAACTACACTGCCAAAAATAACAACTGCCAAAAATAGACTTACTATAAATAGTAAGTCTCTAGCCAAAGAACTGCGCAACTGAATATCGCTTGGAGTACTAACCACACTAATACATTTGGTACCAAATTGCAATGATAGTGCCGTTGCAATTTTTCCGTCACAACCTTGTCGTCGTTGCAATTGCGACGGTCTATCGTCGCAATTGCGATAATGACAAGGTTGTGACGGAAAAACTGCAACGACACTGCTGTTGCAATTTGGTACCAAATGTATTAGTCCCACTGCCGATATTGCCCTGCTAGAAATGGAAATTGACTAAACTGAATTACTAAAAATAGTAATTCCAGACTTACTGAAAATAGAAAGTATGCCAACTGGGACCCTCAAAACTAGGCATCAACTCATGAGGGTTAGGATGATGAGATGATCAAGCCACTACCAATACCTACTAAAAAGGGGGTCATCATAGTCCGCCCTCCCCAAGATTGCTTGTCCTCAAGCAATCAAGTATCTCACTAAAAATATCCACCAGGATCCCATAAGAAACACGTGACATCCTTGCTATCTCAGAACCAACTATAACCCCATGAAATCAACATCACAAGTAACATATCCTGTATCATAACCCCAAGTGCCTACGTTGATGAAGTGGAGATTTGGACATTCCCAGGTGATGACTCAATCTAGGAGAACTCATCATACCAAACTTCACTGACTCTCCCCAGTCATCCTAAAACCAATCCATCTTAGGCACAGACCACCTCTGCACCCTATGTAAATCCCAAACATGTGAGTCAAAAATGAGGTTGTAAACACTCAACACAGTAAAGATTCGATCCCTAGTAGGATCATCATTGTCCTCATCATCATGCTGTTGTGATGAATCCTTAGTCTCATCTGTGTAAACCCACATGCCACGGTTCACTGCCCCCTTTGGCCTCAGAGCACAAGAATGAACTCTAGAGAAAGGCCCCTTGCACCAAAAGCAAAGTTGTCTCCTCCTCAGGTCCTCTCTGGAAACATCATCAAATCTTCCCGTTGACTTTCCCTTGTCCTCAACAATAGGCAGAGACTCCTCATCAACAAGTGGAGACCTAGATGAATTTGGGGTGCCCTTTCTTCAAGATGATGCCTCAAGATCCCGTGCCTTATTCATCGCCTCCTATAAAGTGGGTGGGTCCAAAGACTTAACCCATCCACAGAGTGGCTCTGCTAACCCCTCCAAAAATAACATCACTCTCCTTCACTCTGATATATTATACACCATGATGGATATGTGCTGAAGCTCACTAATGAATCCCTCTAGACTAGCTATCTACCATAACTGAGCCAATTCCTTGAAATAAACCTCTGGGTCCTTCCTGTCAAAGCACTCGAACAACCTCTCTACAAACTCCTGATAGTCAATTTCTGGTCATGATGTATCAATCTCAATCCATGGTACCACCAGTCATGTGCAGTCCCATCTAAATGCAAAATTGCAAATCTAATGGCATCCTCCTTAGTCATCGGATGCAAGGCGAGGTAGGTGTCGAGCTTGTCGATCCAAGATTTAGCAACGACCCTACCGCTGCCATCAAAATGTGCTAGCATCATCTTGCTAGCCACCTCTCTCAAATCATTCTACCCCATCCTCTGTCTATCCTATGCTGGTCTTCCCCTTGAGTGCTCTTGTTTCTATGTCAAGTATCTATCAAAATTTAGATTTTGCTTCAAGGCTAGAGGAAGGGCATCCCATTCAGCATAGTGCGTGACTATATCATCAAAAAAATGGATATTTTCAGCATCAACACTGGCTGCATCAGTCTTAGGTCTCATAAATATGGGCCCTTGGGGTCTGTATTGATCTCCCCTACCTGCCCTATCTTCTCTGTCATCTCTCTGTGCTCTGTGCTCATAATCCCTGTACCTATCACTAGTCTATGATCTATGTGATGCGATAGAAGCATCACATGATCTCTCCCTACTCTGGTTCCTTGGTAATACTATCTGACACAAGGTGTTAGAAAGCTCATGAAATACATCAGCTACATGATGTTGTCCTGCTGCTAGGTTCCTGAAAGTTTCTCTAGCCTCTCTGTCTATCTCTACTTCAGTGGCACCTATAGGTTGTGCAGAGCCTACAAAACCACCTAAACTATCTGGGTTACCAAGTACTAAACCAAATTGAATATTTGCATCCCCTTCATTGGGTGGGGGTGAATGACCTCTTCATTGATAATGCCTACCGGGAATAAATCTCCTGTCATCTACCATAATTCACTCTCCAAATAATAATAAAAAATAATGAACCCGATTTCCCTGCAGGCTAGTAGGAAACTACTCTAATACCACTGTAATGAGCCCAACTGGCTCTTGTATATGAAAACCTCTGAAACTCTATTCCTTTCTTTCTATAAAAATACTTAATAAGCTGGAAATGTATTTCTATCAATTTTATGCCCTTTTTGGAATCAATACAAAGTGTAAATTGATGAATTTCAAGTATTTTGATAACAAAGTCTATAGTTCTGAATATGGAATGATAAATATGATTTAATTTATTAAAACAATACCAATTTCTAATAGTGATTTTTTCATATATTAATTAAATTGAAAGGACCTGGTTGCAATTCACTTTTTCCAACTGCTGGCCATTTGTGTGATGTATTGACCAGATGTGGGTCTGTGTGAGGCACCCGTATGACTCGCTAATGCTGGTTCATGGTGCTGGTGATGACAGACTTGCACCTGTGGCAATATAAGAAAGTGTGGCTATACTGCAGTAGCCGCGGGAGCCTCCTCTTGCTGCGGATTTTCTTCTAACTCCCACACGTGGCCTCTTATTGTGGATTAGAACTCAATTCGAACCCAGCCACAAATAATTCATGGCATTAATTATTGAGAAATTTCCCAGCATACAATTTCAAAGCTAGCCTTTACTCATCACAGTTCAATATATGATGACCTCTTGAGCATGTCTCAGTTCAAGCAATCAGCATTTAGGATTTCTTCAATCGTATACAACAACATGATGAAGATGTGATTGATCATACAACATCGATCAATCAGAGATTAGTTCCAAGAAGAATCAGTCCTCCGTAACTAATTTGACCCTTTTAATTCAGCAAGGGCTTAGAAAATGAGAGATAATTCTCCAGACCAAGTTTTAACAAAATATATATTCGATGCTTAGCTTCACAAATGAGCTTGTATTTATAATACCTTAGATGCAATAGTTTCCAAAAACTATCATCAGTTAACCATTCATTATAATATCAACTTCTTAAATCATTATAATAATAAAGTATTATTATTATAACAATATAACCTTTTATTAATTAATAACATGTCATTATTAACTAACACCATTAATTATCAAATATGATTCTGATGATGATTTCCACATCTCCTGCTGAAGCGACTGATCTCATGGCCTGTAACTACACTTCCAAAAATAACAACTGCCAAAAATAGACTTACTATAAATAGTAAGTCTCTAGCCAAAGCACTGCGCAACTGAATATTGCTTGGAGTACTAACCACTGCCAATATTGCCCTGCCAGAAATGGAAATTGACCAAACTGACTTACTAAAAATAGTAAGTCCAGAATTACTGAAAATAGCAATTCTTCCAACTAGGACCCTCAAAACCAGGCATCAGCTCATGAGGGTCAGGATGATTAGCTGATCAAGCCACTGCCAATACCTGCTAAAAAGGGGGTCATCAAAGATACACCCTTAAAGAATTTGATTTGTGCTCATATGATATCCTCTTGAAAGTTTGATATTTCTCCACAAGAATTTCTCCTTATCTTCTTGTTATTTATGCTTCAAATTGAGTCTTTTCCTCTACTCCAAATTTTCTCCTTATTTTTGTTCCTAATGGAAGAGATATGCAATGATTTTTTTGATAAATGACCTTCAAAGGTTCCGCACTTATATGTCTCTGTTGATATTTTAAGATCACTACGAATGTAATAGCACTGTCTAGATTGTATATGGTATGTATTTTCCAAATGCAACAATCTCTCTTTCTTTTATATTGGGAAATAGGGTAGGAGAGACATGTCCCTTCATGGGACATGTAAGGGACATGTCTATTCAATATAATTTAATTAATCTTATAATGTTTCATCAATCAATTATTAATTTAGAATAATAGATTTAATATTGAATACTAAATCTCATATGATTAATAATAATATAATATATATTATTATTAATCAACTTATATTATATGTATACTAAATGATCATACGATTGAAGCTACAAACATTAACACTCCCTCTTAGCTAGGGAGGATAATCAAACATAATGTGTAGTGGTCTCCTGTGTCAACACTTATGACCCTCACCATAGCTACACAAAACATCAACACTCCCTCTTAGCTAGAGAAGATAAAATCCATCAAGATGCAAGTCACAATAAATCCATTAATTTTGAAAGAGAGGAGAAATCACCTCATTGTGATACTAGGAGATATGGTATATGTAGGAATATCAAGTCACATGAAATTAACCATAGCTCATAAATATCCATGGTATGTGCAATGACATCACGTCTCATGATGTTTTCCATATGGATACTAAGTTTACGTAGAGACCTGTCACTAAATGACATGTCTCATATGGTCCAATCAATATGTAATACTAAGTTCAGAAGGATCCTAATTAGATCCATATGGATTCTAAGAAATCACATATCATATAACTCATGATATGAAGTATCACCTAACTCCTGATACATAGTATCACATATCACATAACTTGTGATATGAAGTATCACCTAACTCATGATACATAGTATCAAATATCACATAACTCATGCTATGAAGTATCACCTAACTCATGATACAGAGTATCACATATCACATAACTCATGATATGAATTATCACCTAACTTGTGATACAAAGTATCACATATCACATAACTCATGATATAAAGTATCACCTAACTTGTGATACAAAGTATCCCATATCACATAACTCGTGATATGAAGTGTCACCTATCTCATGATACTAAAGGATATAATACACTCGAGAAAATTACATTCTCCTTATATATCCCGGTTATGGTATGTGTACTAACATTAAGCCACATAATGTCTACCATGTGGATATTGTGCCATGGCATGTCCACATATATTACATCACATAATATCCACCATGAAGATCTCTAAATCATATATGGTTTACTTAATGATATCAGCCTTATGATATCTACCATGATGTCTAAGAGATCCCAACCATCATGGCATGTCCATGGATATCAAGTCACATGATATCCATCATGATGAAGATGTTGCAAAGTCGTCACCTCACAACATCAATCAAATACAAGTGTTCATTGTTGAAAAGTCATCTCCATTCTCCAATGTTCACAAGAGGGCCCACAAGTCATGAAGTCACACACATGACATCCACCTTGACTCATCTTAGAGGGTGGATCCACCGTGTCTCATCCCAGAGGGTGGAAACAAGGGCTTTCACCTTAGACTTCTCTCTCAAAGAGAAGAATGCAATAACATACAAAATAATAGATCACAGATGTTGAAACTCATTTTCATATAAGGCTTCATTCTCCAATATACAAAGTTTATCTTGAAAGTACACAACCTTTTCTCTAGCAAGCAACTTGGTGAGAATATGAACCATCTTTTCTGTAGTGATAAGGTACCTTGGATAACATACTTACATGTACTATATCTCTTATATAGTTTTCATCACTCTTGGTGAATCCCAAGTCATCAAGGAATATCATGACATAGGAGTTAGCATAAAGGCATTTCAGTCATAGTCCTACCATAGTCCTCTGATTGTAAAAAATATCTCCACTATTGACTCCCTCTGAACCAATATAACCAAATTCCTTAGAGATCAGAATAAATCAGATCCTCTAGATTCTCCCTTTAAATTTTGAGGTCTTGCAACAACCTCCTGACCTCTTTGTCCAAGGTTTATTTTAGATAAACTATTTGACTCCCTCTAAATATTATATCAATCTTCTATGAGAAAGTCGTGTATTTTTCTTTAGTCTACATTAAGCTCTTTTCTTGAATGCCCTTTGATCCAAAAAATTATCCATCTATCTAGAAATATCATGCCCTAGATATATGTATAAAACCCTTCTAGCCCAGATACATGGAACTACATTATTTTAATTCCAATCCTTTGGCTTTTTCTAGTTTCTTGGTTACTAGGAAAACCATCTTGATATGGCCTGCCCTTCTAAATTAGAATGATTAAGATCCTTGAAAAACAATTTTGGGAGATCCTCTAGTAGCTCCCTCTGTTACAGAACCATACATGGCCTGAATCATGAAAATATCTTTCTTTAAGAAACTCTCATCATTTGGTACATGATCATGTTGAAAATTTGATCATAACATTATCCACAGGAAAAATTTCGTGTACACAAGTGTACTTGTCTGATTCCAACATGAGTGAATGTAATAAACTGTGGATTCATCCCTAGGCTTGGCAACACCAGAAATTCATGATAATGTGGCTCCCTTTTGAAGTAGCTATCAACCTTCTGACCTCCTCTTTCAAAGTTGCCTCTGAAGTGTCAGACTCCCTCTGAATCTGTTATCAATCTTCTTTTCCTGCAAGAGCATCTTCGAAAAAGATAAATGAAAATATCTCTTATAGTACGTATATAATTACAGATGATAGAGAGACTACAATGAGTAGATAAATGTAATATTCAAGGGTAATAGATACTTATCTTCACATCAACATCCTTAACACAAGTTGATTCAATGAAGGTCCATATACATCAAATCAGAATGCACCTTCTCAGATTATTTGAGAGACATATCCCCTTTGAATCATCTCCCCACTAAGGATGGTTCAAATGTGAATGTAACATTGGTTATTATTCCCCCCCACAATGTACAATTCCCACTCTTATATCATTGAAAAATTCTCATGTCTTCTTGTGAAATGACTTGATTGCTCCAAGAGAGGTGAGACTCTATAATTAATTCTTTCTTTATAGAAAGAGACATCCTTCCTTGAACACATTATTCTTTGTTAATGCTTGAATATGATCATAGAAAATTAATATATCTCTTTAATGAAATTTTCTTTCATGAATTTCACAGACCCGTACACATTCTGTTAGAATTTTTGAACCCCATACTTTCTCTCCAATCTCTCTAGTGAGATTCTTAAAAAATTGTTTTTCACCAACATATCCAAAATTCAGAAAAATCCAACTGTGGATTTGTGAGATATGGTCCCTGTACTAAGACTCTATTTTCTAAGACATTCACACATTCACCATCAACAAATTACTCCCTTACATTTGCAGTCTGGCTCAGATACCATGTTGAGATTTTAAGTTGTCTGCAAATGTAATAGCACTGCCTAGATTGTATATGGTATGTATTCTCCAAATGCAACAATCTCTCTTTCTTTTATATTGGGAAAGAGGCTAGGAGAGACATGTCCCTTCATGGGACATGTCTATTCAATATAATTTAATTAATCTTATAATGTTTCGTCAATCAATTATTAATTTAGAATAATAGATTTAATATTGAATTTTAAATCTCATATGATTAATAATAATATAGTATATATTATTATTAATCGACTTATATTATATGTATTCTATTGATCATACGACTGAAGCTACAAACATTAACAGTTTCAAATGCCAAGGGTTATACCTCTTCAATGAGGTTATCCATTCGAGCACGCAAAAATAAAGACTCAAACATCACTAATTAAAGCCATATTAGAGGAAATACACCTTGACACATCCTAAGGAATGACATTGATTCAAATTTTAGACTATAAACTAGAGGTAGCTCTCATACTATAGCCAACATTAGCAAACCAATTTGCAACTAAGTTCTCGCTTCTTCTAAAATGCAAAAATTACATACAAGCCAACTCTTCGACTACACTTTGCATCACTAACTATCATTTATGAACCAAATCACCTTTCATCTCCCGAATCACCAAATTTGAGTCCTCTTCTATCAAAATCCTTCACCCTTTGCCTCTAGAAATTACCAAGCCCCAAAGAAAGGCTCTAGCTTCAATAGAGTTGTTTGTATCGATGTAAAAATCAACAATGTAAAGAAGAACAAAATTTTTATAGACATCCATGAAGATACCACCCCCACCTATAGCACCCAGATTCCCATTTGCTGCTCTATCTAAATTTAACGTAAACCACCCAACCTGAGGTGTCTTCCATGGATATTCCTTGCTAATACATACTAATCTAGGTATAATTTATGGATTACCCCTAAATATAGGCCACCCATTAGCCCATCAAACCTATTCAGCACTTAAAAACCAATCTTCCTTTTTATGTGCATCTCGTAGCTTGATAGTGGTATCAACTACTCTATCCCATAATCTTTTCACAGACCCGTCTTCCTCAAAAATTATATGGTTTCTTTCTATTCACAAGTTCCAAATGGTAAAAATAGGGGAAACTTCCCAAATCATACACAGTCCGGGGATTTTGACCTTCATTGTCCACATATCAAGTAGAGAGAACATCTCTAGACATTACCCAAGATAAATCCCACCTAACCAAGAAGAGATAAAAAAGTTGTCAGGCCACCTCACTTTGGATGAATAAGTGATAATTTCTTTCCTCCTAAACCTGACAAGCCACACAGTAAGAGGGTCCAACCTTGACCATTACACAAAGCCTATCCCATGATAAAGAACACCTCTTTCATGTGAGCCATAAAAAAAACATTCAGTTTTGGAATCTAAAACTTGCACCAAAACTTAGAATTACCCTTTGAGGTAGAAACTTCATAGTATATGGAGTAAGCCTCTTTAAATTTTTACAAGTAGTGGTTGTCATTGCATCAAAAGATTGACTTGTTAATGCCCGATACAACCGCTAGAATTATAGAAGACACAAGAGGCTATTAAACTGTCACAAATCTCACAAGGGACGTTGGGCCACTACCAAAAATCCCCCTCCTAGAATCATCCATCATGGCTTGCGGATTTGAACATGTGACCAAAATCTGATACCACTTGTTAGAAGCTAGGGTTGCCGTTGCACCAAAATATTGACTTGTCAATGCCCGATACAAACACTAGGTTTGTAGAAGACATAGGATGCTATTAAATGATGTCACAAATCCTATGAGGGACGTTGGCCCACTTCCAACATAACCATCATAGAGCCACTTGGGTTCTTGTTCCACATAAGTCTATCTTTCTATTCCTTACCTGCTAGAAGAGGTTTTTCATATTTTAACTTTATATCTTCCCAAGCATCAATCCTTAATCCAAAGGAGCATCAATATTTTCCCAAACTCTATTAAGGAATATCCCAAAAATATATTCAGACATCTTATCATCAATAACATCTTCAAAGTGAGTCATCAAAGGGGCATATGGAGGCACATTAGCAATAGAAAAGCTTTCCAACCACCCATCCCTCCAAAAGAAAATCCTCTCACCATTCCCTAGTATCCAAGTCAAATCACATTTGAGAAAATGACATTCCCTCAGAAAGCTCCAAATAATGGAACCCTTAGGTAGCTCTTTGAAGAAAAGAAAGTCCACACTATTACTTAAATATTTTTCTTGAATAAATCTACTCCAAAATTTTTTCTTCTCCCTATAAACACACCAAAACTAGCTTACATCCTACTAATAGATTCATATCTTTTTTCTTTCAAATTTTGAGACCTCCCTTAGCCATAGACCTGCAAACCTCCTCCCACTTCATAAGGCTATACTTGAAAAGATCCTTTCTACCTCTCCAAATAAAATCATGCCTGGAAACTTCTACAATTGTCATCACTTTTATGGGGATTTTTAAAGCATACATATTGTAGACATGGGAAAAATATAGAGAGGATATGATAAGGGAAATTCATCTAGCTTGTGAGAACCACTTTTCTTTCCATGAAGCCAACATCATTTGTACTCTATTGATGAAATTGATCCTCTTTATGTGAAAATATTCTATAGAAGAGAGGTATGCCAAGACATTTTATTGGGAGCATTTCTACCTCATTACCTAAGGATCCATTAAATTTACAACTTCTCCACACACCCATCCTTAAGAAAAAATCCTTGACATAAAGATATTAAGTTTTTTCCTAGCAACACACTCATACTTATTAAGAACTTTATTGAAAATGTGAGGTTTTATATCCCTAGCAACCCCAAGTATGAGTTTCATAAAAAAATTGAAGGTGAGAGAGGTTAACTATTCCCCTAGACACTTGAATACATAGCATATTGAAATCTATCTTCCCTTTGATAAGATATTTCCCTAAAATTCTTGTCACAATGATAAAAGTGAAGGGGGACAAGGAATACCCCTAGTGAAGCCACACAAATCTTGGAAAGAAAAAGTCGGAACAACATTGACTAGGACAACATAAGAGGTAGAAGAGATGCAGTTGTATACCCATCTACACATATACTTGTTGAAGCCAAATCTCCTCAAAATATTTATTGAGAAGTTATAAGGCACCCTATCATAAGCCTTATTCAAATCCAATTTAACGATTGTCTCATCTAATTTCTATTTTTTATTGAATGGAACACTTTGTGAATTGTGATGATGACATCCAAAATTTATCTATTTTTGAGAAAACCAGAGTGCTCTTCAAAATTTATGAGGTCAAGACATCCCATAAGCCTCATAGCCATCACCTTAGAAATACTTTTGTAGACAAGGTTACATAAATAAATTGATCTGAACTGATCAAAGGTGATGGGATTCATGATCTTAAGGATTAATGCAATGAACGTACATTTCTAAGACTTTAGCATGGACCTACGAGGTCTCCATTCTTAAAAACATTTCTACACCCCCCCCCACAATCTCCCAATGTTTTTGGTAGTCTTCATCTTGCACTCCATCCTGGTTGGGAGCCTTTCTAGTACCTAAGGAAAATACTGCCTTAGTAAATAATGCAATTGTACATGAAATTGGGTTTATTTGGATTTTTCACTTCCCCCACCTATGTTTTTTGTGTATCCAACTATATATTGTTCATTTATAAATATTATAACTCTATTTATGATATCATGCATCTTTATAGTTCATTTGCTGCATTAGGCTTTCTACTTATCTAGGTCAATCCTTCATTTGCAAATTTAATCCCCAAAAATAAAAAATTCAAAATTGAAATTTGGTTGATTACTATTGAATTTGTTCCTATCATGATTTGGCTTACTGCATGTTCCTTGTCAATATTGTTATATAGTAGTTTTTCAAAGTATTCTTTTGTAAATCAATTTACATCCTAGGATCATCTACATACACCCAACATTTATGAGAACAATAATCTTGGTACACTAAAAATAACATCATTACATTAGAATAATCCAGGAAATTTGTATGTTTGACTATTGTTTTTTGTTCATTAACATGACCATAAAGTCAACCTCTCTTGGGGTTTGACCTAGGAGAGACTGACCCAAACATTTTAAAAACCTCCTTAGGGTATTTTTAAAGACCATAAGTTCTTTATGACATGAAAAAAACATTGAATCTAGTTAATTAAAGTTCATAGATGTGTAATTTTTCAAATCAAAGATAAAAGCCACATGACAACTTTGAGATTAAAAAGTTGACCTTTATTTGCAGATTTATTTATTGTAAGTAGATTTTTCTTAAATAGTTGTAAGTTCCACATTTGGATTGTCTTTGTAAAGGGTTATCACCCTTGTGTTGCTTCTTTTACAATAAAAAATAACAGACAAGTTTATAATTCTAGGCTCTAAGTTGACAAACAATGCCTTTCTTTTGTATTATAAGTACTTAGATGTTCCAAACACCAAGTTACATTTTTCCATGAATTCCTAAAGCTAAATTCTTTTATGAATTGAAATTATTTTCCTATTTTATCATTTAATTCTATATTATTTACTTCAAGAATTCTCGCAAATTTAATCGAGATAGATTTACGCTTATGCATTTATATTTCACTTATTTAGGTTAAATAAAGAGTAGTGAATGCCCATTTCATGCCTTTGCAATATTATTATATTTGTATAAATTTAATACATAGTTCTACTATTTAGTTTTAATTATTAAACAACAAGAATTGCATGCTTGTGCCCTTTTCTATTATGTTTAGGGATTTCTTAGATTAGAGTGTCCTAAATGAAATAACTACTTTATATGTGATATAGTTTTGTGTAAAATTAACTCAAAAAAACACACATCTCTATTTGATCATTGTTGATCCCTATATTTTTAACTCTAATGCCTATACATTTTCCATCACCTTTGATTAGATTCGTGGGTGTAGAGTTGACACAGGTTAATATTATAGTTGTGGATTTGTGCCCCAAACTTTTAAAATTTAGATTTCTTATTTCTCACCTTGTTGACCTTTCTAGTAGCCATTACTTGTTGATCCAACAGATATTTTATTGA
Source organism: Thuja plicata (assembly GCA_018584345.1). Taxonomy (NCBI): domain Eukaryota; kingdom Viridiplantae; phylum Streptophyta; class Pinopsida; order Cupressales; family Cupressaceae; genus Thuja; species Thuja plicata. The sequence continues at coordinate 328,982 of MU223583.1, forward strand.
TTTGTGGGATTGGTGGTTGTATTTAAAGGTACTCATGCACATGGAGATCACCTAAGATTCAAATGTGACCCCACAATACTAGGTTACACTTTTTTGAACATCCCAATTTTTACTAAAATCACACATTTTAAAGAAAATATGATGATTTAAGCCTTGAGAGGTCCCATTTGAAGGAATTAATTTAAAATGGTTAGATCAAATCCTCTTAGATTATAATATCTTTGATATAACCTCTCTACTCCCTAGTCATACCTCCAATGGAGTCTCCTTCGCATCTATCAAAATGCTGACAAAAAATCACTTTGAAATTAGTTTTTGGAGGATCAAATGAATTCATTTGAAAATATTAGATGCAGGATGGTACTACTCAAAGAAATCTTTCCAATGCTTATGATTTTAATATATATTGAGTTTATTATGACTTTGTATATTTAGTTGTGTTAAACATAGGATTTGCACCATATATCAACTTCTATGTTCAATGCTTATGGAAAAAATAGTAAACTAAGTAAAAATAATGCAAAATATCTAGGCACTAGGTATTTATGTTCTCTTTCTAACAAAAAAATTAAAATAAATTGTGATACATACAAAACAAGTCATGGATTTGTAAGAGAGTCTATGTCTAATTTATAGTTAACGTCACTTAAAAACATAGGAAAATAAAAAATATTCAACATAATAAAATGAAACCAATTACGATCACTAGAAATAGGTGTTAAAAATCTAAATTTTAAAGAATCATTTTATTATCCCTTTTATAAAAAAAGTTATGTGGAAGGAAGTGAACGTCACTCTTTAAAAATCTTGTTTTCTATTAAAACTAGTTTTCGAAGGAGATCTCAAAACATATACAAATCAATGCAAAAAAAATCAAAGAAATATATTTAGAATATACATACAAAATTCTAAAAATCACTTATTTACATCATCTTCAAATTCCTAATGGTTTAGCGGCAATAAGTGTTCGAATGCAAAGTTTTTTTTTTCAAAATATTCATTTTAATGTCAAAATTGACATTAAAGTGTAACCCGCTATTGTGGGACCAATTTTTCAATGTGCATACGAGGATAAAAATAATTTAGGTCACTACTTTTTTTATCATATGATATCCTAGATCCATTGAATGATTTCTTGTCTTCTAACCTTTACTCAAAGTTATAAAGCTAGTTTGCTAGGGTTTTACCTAGAAGAACATGCATTTTAAAATCTAGAAAATTCATTAAAATTGTCTATCAACATTGCCAATGCTTACGATCATTTGTATATAATAAATTTAAGGGTGTATGGAATCTAACAAAGTACATTATGCAAGATTATATTTGCGAGCTATAACTTTATATTTGTACATCAAATTAGATTTGCATTTGTGGAGATTAGGTTTAAAATGCACGAAGATTGAGTTGTCACATGTGCAAGTGATTCAAACTTTTGAACATGAATTTTTAGAATTTGAGATCAACATTTCATTCAACTATATAAATTGAAAGTATTGGTTACTAAGCTCTTGATATATGTCAAAGATTTCTCCAAATAGATTCAAGAGCTAAGTTCCTTTATCCTTATAATTATCTTTTACATTTAATAATTTTTTCTATGATTAGTTCGAGCTCAATTATCTTAGTTTATTTGCACTTATATATGTATTTATTTAATTAGTCAAGATTGATTGTGTAGTGTGTTTAATCCCTAACAAGTAACTATTCAAGAAATGTTTAATGCACCTTAAATGCATGAAGATTACACCATGAGTTAGACATTAGTCCAACAAATCTTTCTTTCCCATTCAATAGATACTATCGGGAATGATGCAACTTTTACTTTGAGTTAGCATTGCATAAGTTATTTTTCGCAACATTCAAATTTAAATGTATATTTTTAATGAATGTTTTTCTTATTAAATTCAACATATATTAATTAACCACTAAATACATTATTTTCCTTAGTAACTAATATAGATAACACTTCATTTATTTCATAACTCCTCTCACCTTTATATTGGTTTGTTGTTCAATCTATTTTAGCATTCATTTTCTATGGATTTTTTACGAAGGAAACAAGTGGAGTCAAGGTTTTGGTTGAATTTTTCTCGCTACCACTACCAAAATTACAACATGTGTGTATCGAAGAAGTAATTGAAGGATCAAGAGTCACCACAATTTGAAATGTTTATTTAATGAGTTTGTTGAAGGGGGCTTAAAAAAACATATAGTCTTTAGTGGAGTGATTGTGTGAGCTATATGGGAATCATGTACAAATTGTAAAAGAAATATTTTGAGTGGTTAGGAGTGTAATATCGACCCTTGGCTTGAGACTAATCCTATTGATCCATATGGTCAAGATGGAGAGGATGTGATCTTGAAAATATCATCATTTGACTTACAAGTGATTCAATGATATGGCTTTGGATATGCAAGGGAGGTTCATATATGGCCAATTAATCTTATATTAGCTTTTATGAAAAATAAAATTAAAAAATGTATGATGAAAAGATAAATGTTTCTCACACATGAAGGGAGATGAGTTATTACAAACTTTGAAGTTTACTTTTCGAATGCTAGAATTAAAAGAACATTTCACATTTGAGATGAACCCTATGATAGCTAATTGCTGGAATTGTTTCTTTTAGAGGTGTTGAAATTAATGTTTTGTCATTAATATCAACATATGTTTCAGTTGGTTTCATCAGAAGTCTCAAACAGACTAGTTATCACTGGTACATGCAAGATTGACAAAAGTGTACGAACACTGTACAAGATTTCATAGCATGCGAGCATGGAAATGTATAAAAGGATGAGAAATGATCCTATATCTAAGGTCACTTGGATTGAAATTACTATTGTCATAAGTTATAGTTGTTTTTTAAAGACTGGTTACAAAACAGTGACTGAGAATTATGACTTAGATAGTCTCTGTGTTTTTGGGATAACTTGGATGCGTGAATGATTTATGACTTATGAGATTAAGAAATCATATAAGACATGTTGTAGATTGTTACTTGTGATTCTTGGGTCACTGTGTTCTTGGCATCGTTAGCTGAGGTGTTTGGTCTTGGAAATATCTATTTGTGGCCGACTACAGTGGTGTAACATGTTTAGAAGATGGCGAGCGTGGATTACGGATCTTGGAGTATAATTGATGATTTTTATTTGATGTTTACTTGTGTAAGGTATCATGTGTATCTTAGCAAGGGTCCATGTAATTATTTATGCATTGGGGAAGTCCTAAATTGATGACCTAATTATTTATTGTAAACTTGTATAAAGGAGAGTTATTTCTTGGTGAGGTAATATGGAAGCTGCGAGCTTGTAATTGAGAAGTCTGTTGGATGTAGAGAAGTGATAGTGACTATAATGAACTTCATTGGGACTGTTTAGGCAAAGAAAGTTGCTATCAATTAGTTCACTGATTATTGTATACTTCTACATATGTACTTTGGACAGTGAGTCTTGAAGGTGGATTTAACCTTCTCATTTGGGTAGTGAGCCTCTTATTTCTCTTGACTCCTAACAAGGTTTGTCCTTTAATAGGGAATGTGTACTATATGTAATAATCAACTCCTAACATGGCTAGATCTCCTAATAGGGATACAATACTTTCAGTTCATTATTTGTGGGTGCTGATTCCCACCGGGGTTTTCCCCTTAACAGGGTTTCCTCGACTACAATTACTTGTGTTATGGTGTTGTGTTTGATGTGTTCAGATTTGCATTGAGAAATTGGTTTATAAAGTTTAAAGTTTAATTATTTGGCTCACAACTCATTCACCCCCCTCTCAGTTGTGTTGGTGGACTATTGTTTCTAACAATTAGTATCAAAGCTTGTGGTCCTTTGAGAGAAAGCTTAAAAACTTGAGGTGATCTTGAAGATGGTGTCTATAGGAAGGAGAGTCTGAAATTTGATCCTAAATTTTTTTCTAGTTGGAAGAAAAAGACAAGAAATCACCTACTCTGCTTCGGGATTGATTACTAAGAAGGATGAGCAGATCAAACCTGAAGATGAATTAGATAAAACTAATGAAGATGAAAATAATATATTTAGTTGTAATATGGTTGCAGGAGATGCATTAATCATCGTGATCTCTGAGGATGAATGCACAGAGGTTAAAGACTTGTTTTCTGCACATAAGATTTGGACAAGACTAGAGGCACTATATGAAGGAGATAAGTTTACCAAGCAGGAAAAATTGCAGAATTGGAAGACTAAAATGGAGAGTTTAAGAATGCGAGAAGATGAGAATGTTAGAGCATATGTACAGAGGGTTACAAAGGTTGTTACAAGGATTAGAAAATATAGAGACATATATATTGAAGAAGAAGTGATTGCAAATATTCTCATATCTTTGGAACCTATCTACAAAACCAAAGTGCAAGCGATAGAATAGATCATACCTTTTGTTAGGGAACTTCAATAAAGAGGTATTGATTGCTAAGTTGACCACCTTTGAGGCCGCAGAGCTGGGTGATATACAACCTAAAGTGGAATCTATATTCAAGGCTAATATGCACAATGACAAAAAGACTTTATCAAGTCTTGTGAGCACCAGCATAGATAACAAGTATGAAGAGTTTGGTGAATATGTTGAGGATTGGCCAAAGACACTAGAAGAGGAAAGGAAACTAGATGAACTCGTGGTGTTGATCACAAGAATAGAAAAGAGAGGAAAGCATAAAATTGAAGGGAAGTTACCCCTGAAGTGTTTTTCATGTAATAAGATTGGTCATTTTGGATTTAGGTGTCCCACAAGGGTTCCAAATCATAAAAATAAGTTTTATATACCAGATTATTCTAAAGATAAGGAATTTTATTATACTAGTGAAGGTGTGTCTAATGATGATATTGTGGATTATGATGAAATTTGATTTATTTCTATTAAATATGATGAGCCTATTCATGAAGAAAGAGCCCTAGTTTCTCATGTTTAAAATAAATCTGAATGGGTCATAGACAGTGGTTGTTCACATCATACGACTCGTGATAAAAGTAAGTTTGTTTAGATAACTAAATATAATGGTGGTGTGGTCATACTTGGTGATAACACTCCAAAATTTATCATTGGAGTAGGATCGATTACTCTTGATGATAAAACTAATACTGATGATGTATTTCTTGTTGATGGAATTAGGCACAACTTGTTGAGTATCAGACAACTTGTAGATAAGGGCTATCATTTGAAGTTCAATAATGGGAAATATACTATCAGGTACAAAGTCAAGAGGTAATGTGTTTGAATCAAATACTATAGAGACTACTTGTTTTGTTGTGAAGGTTGATGATAGTTGGTTATGGAATATAAGGTTCTATCATGTAAATTTTGATAACATTGTGAAAGCAAGTATGAAAAATGTAGTCAAAGACTTACCAAAAATTGTGAAGCCCTCTAACACCATGTGTAGAGAGTGTGTGATGGGGAAACAAACTAGAAGTAGATTTTAGAAAAAATATTACTCAGCAAAGGGGAAGTTGGATTTGGTGCTTATAGATCTCTGTGGTTCTACAAGAACAAGATCATACTATGGAGAAAGGTATTTTATACTCTTTTTTAATGAATATTCTAGGATGACGTGGGTTGCATTTGTTAAAGAAAAGTCTGAAGCTTTTGATAAGTTTAAGATTTTCAAAGCAAAATTTTAGAATGAATCAGGTGTGAAGATAAAATGTTTGAGGTTTGATAGATGTGGAGAGTTCATATCAGCTATGTTTAATATCTACTGCGAAGAACATGGAATATATAGAAAAATATCAGCTCCTAGGGCACCACAAAAAAATGGGATTGCAGAGCGAAGAAACATAACTATACTAGGTGCTGCCAGGACTATGTTGCTTGAAGGGAATGTGTTGCATGTGCATTGGAGAGAAGCTGTTGGTACTGTAGTCTACACTTTAAACAAGATTTAGATTAGAGAAGGTACCAATAAGACTCCTTATGAACTTTGGTTTAATCATGCTACTACTATAAAATACTTTAGAATATTTGGTAGAAAATGTTATATCAAAAGGGATGATGAGATATGAAAATTTGATGCTAGAAGTGATGAAGGAATTTTCCTTGTTTATTCCACTAAGAGTAATTCTTATAAATGTTTCAATATAAGATTGAGGAAGATAGTTGAAAGTTCTAATGTGGGAATTGATGAGAGGTTTCAGATTCAGGAAAGAAGGTGTGACTGTAATAATATTTTAGAGAATATGGAGACTACTGTAAGTCAAGAGGAAACTCTTGAAGTTGACAATGAAATAGAGGTATTCTTGAATGATCCTAATGAGACTCCAAAGACACCAAGGTATGTTATGAAAAATCATCTTGAGAATAAAATTACTGGTGATCCAAATAAAGGAATGATGACAAGATCCAGAATGAGAAATGAGATTTGTTTGATTTCACAAGTAGAACCAAAAACTACTGATGATGCATGTAGAGATGAATCTTGGACAAAAGAAATGCAGGAAGAATTGGGTTAGATAGAAGAAAAAAACACTTGGGAATTGATTCCTAGACCCAAGGACAAGAATGTTATAGGGACTAAATGGCTTTTTCAGAAACAAAATGAATGAAGAAGGTATGGTTGTAAGGAATAAGGATAGTCTAGTCTGTAAAGGACACCCACAAAAAGAAGGCATAAAGTTTGAAGAAATATTTGCTCTTGTTGTGATATTAGAAGTAGTAAGACTATTCCTTTCTTATGCAGCACACATGAACTTTAAGGTATATCACATGGATGTGAAATTTGCATTCCTGGATAGAGATCTAGAGGAAGTGTACATTGAGCTTCCTGAGGGCTTTCCTTTGATAGATGATGAAGACATGATTTTCAAGTTGAAAAAGGAATTGTATGGATTGAAATAAGCATCTAAAGCATGGCTTACTTAGTTGGATAGGTATTTAACACATCTTGGTTTTAGAAAAGGTAGTGCAAATGATAATTTGTATTTTAGAACTAGTGAAGATGGAATCTTTATTGTTGAAGTCTTTGTAGAAGATATTATTTTTGGATGCAATGATGAAATGAGTAAGAAGTTTTTTGAGGAAATGAAAAATTAATTTGAAATGTCTATGATTGGTGAAATGAAGTTCTTCCTTGGTTTGCAAATTACTCAAGAAAAACATGGTATTTTCATCTCTCAAATCAAGTATCTTAAAGAATTGTTGAAAATGTTTGGAATGGAAGATCATAAACCTATTGGAACACCTATGGTTATTGGTTGCAATAGTACTACTTCTGATGAATCTTAGAGTGTTTTTTCAGACAAAGTATAGATCCATGATTGGAGGCTTACAATATCTAACTCACACTACACTAGACGTTGCTAATGTAGTTGGAATTTTTGTGAGGTTCCAAGAAGATCCTAAAGAGACTCATCTTTCTACAGTTAAGAGGATATTCAAATATATGAAAGGAACACTGGAGTATGGCCTATGGTATGAAAAGTATGATAATTTTACTTTGCATGCTTATACTGATGCTAATTGGACAGGAAGTGTTGATGATAGAAAGAACACAAGTGGTGGTGCATTTTTCCTAGGAAAGAGGTTGGTTTCATTGTTAAGTAAGAAGCAAGATTGTATAGGTCAGTCTACTGCTGAATCATAGTGTGTTGTTGCGGCTATAAATTGTACATAGATTGTGTGGATGAAGAAGATGTTGAAGGACATTGGGATTACTTTTGAAGAGCCAGTGATTATACATTGTGACAATACAAGAATAGTGAATATGTCAAAGAATCATGTTATGCATTAAAAAACTAAACACATTTCAATCAAATATCACTTCTTAAGAGATAAGGTTGCAGAAAAGGCAGGAAAATTAGAGTACGTCAGTACAAAGGAGAAAATAACAAAAATATATTCACAAAACCTTTGTCAAAATATGCCTTTGAGTATCTTAGAGGTATTTTTGGGGTGAGAACCTCTCCTTGTGAAGACTAAATGATGCAATAATGCATCAGTCCAGTAGCTATCAAAGCTATATCAATCACTGGACTTGATTCTTAGATGAACTCCTTAGGGGGAGTGATCACTGAACATATCAGAGCATATTTGGGTGATGAAGCACCTGGTTGTTGCAGGCATAAAGATTTGATGGATTTTGAGAAGATTGTATTAAGAAGGACACTTTTGGGTTGATGGATTTTTACATATGTTGCCATCAATGCCAAAGGGGGAGATTGTTGGAATTTTTTTATGTTAGAGGTGTTGACATGCATGTTTTGTCATTGATGTCAACATATGTTTCAGTTGGTTTCATCACAAGTCTTAGACAAACTGGTTATCACTAGTACAGGCAAGACTGACAGAAGTGTACAAAACCTGTACAGGTTTTTAGAGAATGTGAGCATGGAGATGTGTATGCCTCTTTTCATGATCCGTGGTTCCCAATATTTCCAAAGGTGAGGGTTAGTAGAAAAGGTTTTACAAATGATATAAATTAAGCACACAAGAACTACTAAAAGGAATAACTTGAAACATAACCAATAAAATGTACAAGCACAAGAAAGGAAAACAAATGAATGCAAACCCCGAAGCGCTTGAAGCTTCTATTGTCTCTCTCTACTCTTTCTGAAACACTATTTTTTGATGCTCTGTATTGGTGTGGGCAGCGTCTGTGACTTGAGAAGCATCAAGAATTTGATACTTGAAATGTGTGTGTGATCGCAAGATGACTTGAATGCTAGAACCAAACTGACATAGTAATGGCACACAAGAGCTTGAAATCTTGGATCCTTCAAATGGTTATGAAGGGTTTATTATATAGGAATTAGGGATGAAATGAACCGTTGAGATCAATTCCAGAGATAGGGAGATGAACAGTTGAGATCAAAAGGAACTGGAGAAGCCATCAGTAAACTCCACCTCTTCATTTGGTAAAGAGGAGATAGAGTTTGGATGACTGTAGAGCTAATTGTGAGTTACCTTTTTGAACTGAAGAGGTGGGTGAAGTTACCCATGTGGATTGGAGAGATGGGTGGAGTAACCCATGTGATCTGCTTGGAATTATCTCTTTGAAGATAAATGAATATTTAATTCATTTATTTAATTAAAGTTTTCAACATGTGAGATAATTGAATTCTTTTTGATTTAAAATTGCTTTATTGAATAAAATTAAATTAATTTAATTGGAAGAATTTAATTAGTAAGTTTAAATATTTGAATTTAAACTATAGGAAATTGAGTTTAATTAATTAATTAATGGTAATTAATCAATTAAGGTTAATTAATTAAATAAAATTAATTATTTAATTAATTTTGGGAATTTGATTAGATAATTTGGGGAATGAATTTAGAGGAAAATAGATGATTAATTAATGATTAAAAACCATTAATTAATAGATGAAAATTAGTGTTCTTAATGTAAATTCGCAAGCCTATCCATTTTAGGGTGTCTACATTTTTCCCTCTTTGATGATGTGACTTGTCACAGTGTTTCAAAGATTCTTTGATTTTGATCCTGCCCCAGCTTACCCCAGTGATAGTAGGTGTATTTATGTCCCCTCAACAAATTTGAGTGAAATGTCATGACATGAGTGTTAATTTGTTAAAATTGCAATTTCCATATCTGGGTAGCTGATTGATTTGAAAAATCCCTTCTATTGCCCTTGCTATTGAGTGTGGAAGTTTTTGGGGATCGAGAAGAAAAAATTGAACCTCCTTGTGAAATTAGGGTTTCTAAAAATCCCTATAAGTAGCCAAGAGATCCATTCATTTGTCACATTACGATCTTGGAGCTCTTGATATCTTGGCGAGTTTTGCTTTAGTTTTCTGTCATTTTCTTCCTATTTTTGTGCGATGGCGGGCCTTCTTGGTGTGACACATATATCCGACCAAGTCCGGACCTATCAGAGACTAGCTAGCGTAGGACGTCCGGTGAGTTTTATCACTTTGCATGTCATTAATGCCCTCATTTATTGCTTTGAAAATCTTTAGTTTTTTGGTTTTTTGCCTGTTGTGCCGCAATTGTCTACGGTTTTTCCGCAGTTGCGATTTGAATGCCACAATTGTCGGTTTAGTGCCACAAATGATAAAAGTGCCACAGTCACCTTGTTTTATTGCCGCATTTTCTCTTTGTGTTTTTCATTTGATTAAAATGTTTTGCAATCGCATAAGTGTACCGCTTTTGTAGGTTTTATTACCGCAATCACTTTTTTAGAACTGTCTACCTGATTTCTTTGTCTAATATCTGTATATTCTGGCTTCTGATACTTTCCTGTATGACTAATACTAATATTTTTTTTATTTATTTCTATGTGCAATTCACCGGGCAGATTTTCCACTGTTGAGAGTTGAGACCGGTGGGTCTTGTTTACAGGTTCTAGCTCTTGGAGGATGAGAGGTCAGTACTTAGGGACCTAGGATTGTAATGGATTTTCTATATGCAAGAGATCACGACCAATAGGGGTCTGATCTCCACTCTTGTAGAGCATTGGCATTATAAGACATGCACTTTCTGGTTACCCACTGGTGAGTGTACTGTCACATTGGAGGATGTGTACCGCATCCTCCAGCTTTCGATTCAGGGTGCGCTTGTTGAGTATGCCACCTGATCTGGTATTGTTTCTTTGAAAAATCTTTCTGGATTTCCCTGGGGTCAGCTTGGGTTGTCTAGTGCTTATGATATTCCATGGTCTAGATTTGGTTTGGGCCTCGATAGACTATCTACCTTACTAGGCAGCTTGATTTGTGGCATCTTATGCCCCAATTGTCGGTAACGTGGATCATCTGTCAGTTTTGGTACTGTGCTTCAGAGTATGGTTAGGGACTGTACTATTTATTCTTGGGGGCCATGCATGTTGGCTCACATGCACTTTCATATGTTCTATGTGGCTTACCTTAATAGTAAGTCACTCGGCTGTGCTGGAACCCTCCTTCAGATATGGGCATGGGAGCACATAGCCTATTTTTGCCCTGTTGGTATGCGTGCTTTGCCAGTCGATAGGCCTTATGTGTACATGTACGATGGAGCCATTGTGAAGACCCACATGGGTCATTTGATGTATTGGTGCCAGCAACTAGATATGATTCCTTACTTCATATGGAGGCCCTATAGTGATTTCCCTGTCTGGGATGGAGAGGACATACATCTTCCCTTCTACCATCAACGGAGATATCTGATTGGACGTGTTACTGACCATGTTCATATGATTGACTTTCACAACACTGACAGGGTGTTGCATCAGTTCGGTGAGTGACAAGACGTGTCTGATTCTTATGCTTACTTTTCTCGTAGGTCGAGAGACTTTGCCATCTGGGGTGGTGTAGTATCACTTGATGCCGCCCGTGATGAGTTTGTAGGTTTACTTCCTATTGCATGGACATGGAATTTGGCTACTGTAGATGTAGGTTTGTCTTGTTTTCTGATTGTTTATGTAATTTCCTTACTGCTTTCTGATACTTGGTTATCTTGTTTGTTATACCCTTTTCTTCCTCTATTGTGGTACTAATACTTGAATTTGATCTTTTGTAGGTACCACACCGTAGTATGATGCTCATTGGGTGCAAGCCCAGCTAGTTGCACTGACAAATGTCTCTTTTCCTATTGCTAGGACTATTATGAGGAGGGCCCAAAGGGTACGATGAGGTAGGAGAGGTCGGGATGGAGGGAGGGATGGTGGTCGAGCTAGAGGTAGATTTGGGGGTCGTGATGGAGGCAGGGATGGGGGGAGAGATGGAGGATAGGGGAGGGGAGATGATCCT
>MU223583.1:353339-419063 GCA_018584345.1 Thuja plicata
ATCTTACTACCATCCTTGAATCAACCTCCTTCTTAGACTATCAATAGGCTTTAGGTAAGACCGATGCTACTATCATGAGTCAACCTTCTGGTAATCTTTTAGGATATACCTCAATTACAAAAGACTGTTAAGTCCTGCTTTGTTAAGAGACTTAATGCTTCAATGGTTAAACTGAAACAAAATGACCTGTTTCTAATGCAACTTAATTGTAGATTTTCAGATCTATTTACTTACAATATCACTCTGATCAATGTATCAATTCAATTCCTTTGTACGTAACTCTTTCTACTCTGTGATGCTATGCTTTTTTGTTAGTCGGTGTCTACAGAATTCTTTATCTCTTCCTTAGCTTGATTGATCAGGACTGCATGAAGTTTATCCTTCATCAGTTTCTCTTCAGCATCTTCTATCAGTTCACTTCCCCATGTATCTAATTTCTTATGGAAGTGAATTATGCTTGTCTCTTATATAGGCATGATGTTCCTTAATTCTTGGTTCTTGATTCTTGATTCTTGGCGTGAAAAACAATCCAGCCAAATTGATTTACGGCTTTAACTCCTATTTTATTTCATAGTTATCTTCTTGCCAACTGTACAAATCATTTACTTAACTTTGGTCGATTAAAAAAAATCAAACAACCAGTTAAGTCTATCCTTTATCTCTACTAGCTAGATATTTTGTCATTTTTTGATCTCTCTGTTCTGTCGGTCAACTCTGCAGTTCATCGTTGGTGACAACTACCATAACTGTCAGTGTCGCTTCAGTTAGCTTCGGGATCTCTGTCCGTCGGGCATCATTGGATCTTACTCTTTGGAAAACACTATTTTTAGCTCTTCGGGCATCCTTTGATTCTGCTTCATCGAGAAACACTGTCTTCTACTCATCAGGCATCACTGTGACTTTTTCTCTGTATTTACCGATGGTGTGCACTCCGCCGGTGTAGTCTGTCACTTTGTGAATACTTGACTTTTATGCATTGCCAAAAGCATAACCTTTATTCCATTGATTCTCTGAAGTCTTTGGCATTATGTATATGACCATACAGATGATATTAAGTTGACATCAATGACAATACAAACCATTAACTGATTTAATGTCTTGCATCATCTTCAACTTAACATTATCAAACATTCAATCAGTTACATGTCATCACTATGAACCCTAGTAGCTTTTCTGCTGTGACATTGAATGCACATTTCTTTGGGTTTACCCGGAACTTGAATTCCTACACTCTATCAAAGATTGGTCCCAATGCTGGTAGATTATCCTAGAAAAGCATTGACTTGGCTAGTATGTCGTCCACACAGTCTTCCATTGTTTTGTGGATGAGATCATGAAATTTTGTTGTCATAGCCCTTTTATATGTTTCTCTGGCATTCTTTAGACCAAACGGCATGACATTCTAACAATATGTCCCCCAAGGACATGTGAAATCTATTTTGTGTTGGTCCTCTGGTGTGATCCTTATCTAATTGTACCTAGAAAATCCATCCATGAGTGATAGCATTTTATGTCCAGCGGTTAGATCCACTATCATGTCAATGTTAGGTAAAGAAAAATCATCCTTGGGACAAGCTTTGTTGAGATCTCTGAAGTCTGTGCAAATTTGTATCTGACCACTGTGCTTTGTAATTGGCACCAAGTTAGAAATCCAGTCTATGTATGGTATAGGTCTTATAAACTTAGCATCCAGGAGCTTCTTCAATTATGCCTTGACTAGCAATACAACATGGGGATGCATCTTTCTCAGCTTCTACTTGACAGGTTTGGCATTAGGTAGAAATGAGAGATGGTGTAGTACTAACTCTAGATCTTACCCTGGCATATCCAAATAGGACCATGCAAAATTAATCATCCTTGCTTTAAAGAAGCTGATAAAATGTTCTCTCTCCTCAAGGGTGAGTGATTTTTCCAAGTATATGTTCTTTAGGTTCTTGTCATCTCCCAAATTGACTTCCTCTGTTTCTTCTACTAGTAATGCCAATTTCTCCTTTGTCAAGGGGAGGAGTTCCTTCTTTCCATCTTCTAGCACCTCAGTGAGGTTTTTGCTAGAAGATACGTCTTGTTTTAGCTTTTTATCATCGTTTTGTTCTTTTTTCCTTTATGGAATGGAAAGAGGAGCTTCCTCCCCAAAATATGTCACTCTATCAAGGTCAATGGAGAAGCCTACCTTTTGGTCTCCTGATGGAATACCTTCCCTAAGTCCCATGAAATTAGCAATAGCCTCATCATTCTCGAAGACATCTAAATCAGGGGGTCCTTGTTGATCCCATTTTATTAGCTCTGGGTGTACAAGATAGATACTTTCATGGTTGTTTGACTCTAGTTGATTGAAAGGGACTATAGATATGGTTCCTACAAAACTAGACTATGATGTGGACTCACCACTTGAGGTTTGATAAATGACATGCTTATCTATGAAAGGTTTCTTGGCAATGGACAGTTGGTCAAATAAGTCTTCTAGGCTTATGATAGTGTCTAACCGAGGGGAATAATCTGGGATCGACGGTTTAGAGTCATGAAGGGATCTCCACTCATACTTGTGGGAGTCAGTCTCAATAGAATGTTCATCAGATGTCTCACTTCCTGCATTATCATCAATTGCTATGTGGAGGTCTATTCGGGTTTGTGTGGTTCCCTCTTTGGCGGACAAAAACCGTGCTAATATGTTTCTTATCAAGTCATGTTCTATGTTGTTCCCCTGGTGCATCTCTGATATTTGTTCCTGATCAACTTGGTTGTCTTGGATCACCAGATCAGTTCTTAGTTTCCCATAGCCCAACCCTCTTTTGTTTCTTTGGGTTGGTGGGAGAGACAATTCCATTATGCCTTGTTATCTTTCCCCTAGGATGGTTGTACCATCATACCAAAATCTTTGTAACATTGTATAACCATTACCATAGTTTGATAGGGGTAGGGTTTGTCAGATTATCTCTTGTGGGTCTTGGTATAACCATGTATTGATATCTTGTTCAAATGGCTTTTCTTCTGGTACGTCTCCCCATCTGACAAAGGTTGTGGGCGGATATCTAAATAGAACAGGCTGTGGAGTTTCTATTGTAATAATAGGTTGTGGCATGTCATAAGTTCTTGGGCTCTAAGGCATGTGCATGATGGTGAAAGGCTCTTCATATCTATACTCACCGCAACCTTTCTCAGTGATGGATATTTTTCCCACTTTTCATGTGACATCCTTAGGATTTGAATTTGAAGAGGAGGGAATACTTGCATCTTGGTTAATGACTATCTTTCCTACTGTCTGTGTGACATCCTTGGGATTTTAATCTAAAGAGGACGGGATGCTTACATCTTGGTTTGAGGGTACCTGGTTATCAGTGCTAATTTGGACAACATTACAGTGTTGGAAAGGATTGGGATCTCCCTCTATGATGATTTCCTCTCTTTGGTGTGGGAACTTGATGCATTGATGGTACATCAAAGGTATGGCTTACATTTCATGTATCCAGGGTCTCCCAAGTAGCATTTTGTATCCAATTCAAGGTCTAGGATCTGGAAGGGAGGTTTTTTGACCATTGGATTGATACAGACAGGTAGAATGATAATACCTTTAGAGGACCTTTCCTCTTCATCATAAGCTCTGATATTTATCCTCCTTGTGACATCAATGCTTGATTCTGAATAGCACTGTTGCTTGATTAAATTTAGAGTATAGATGTCTAACCTAGCTCCACCATCAATAATGACCCTACGTATAGCGCTTTTGTGGACCTAGACAAGTAAGTGCAAAGGATCATTATGCAGGGGTTTATGCAATAACACATCATGATCCGTGAATGTGGCATGTTTGTTAGTAGCTATATGGTCAACCATCATTTGGAAGTTCTCAAGTGTTATGTCCCTTGGGACAGATACATTCTGAAGGGCTTGGTCAAGTGCCAGTTTATGCTATGGAGATAGGTGCAATAGGTCAAACATGGAGATCTAGGTAGGTGTGTGCTTTAGTTGATCCACTATGCTTGGCTATAGATCTGAGTTTTCTTTAGGATTTGGAGATATAGTAGATGAGGATGGTACTCCTTACAAGATGACTCTGGTGCAATGTGTTGTTACAGTACATTTGTTACCTTGGTCTTTGATAGTGATTGTAGCCACATGGCTATTTGAAGGATTGAGGCAATTGATAACATTATCACTGTTGGCATATGTATAGTTAACTTGTTTTTCTTGTCCACTAGACTCGGAGGCTTTTCCCTTGTTGTGATCATGAAAGGTATCATTGAAGATAGTGTGATCAGTTGTGCCTTTGGTTTGGGTATTTTTCACATTGATGGCCCCTATGTCAATCAGGTCTTAGATAGCGTGTTTCAATCGATAAAAGTTAGATGTTTTGTCCCCTTTCACCTGATGAAACTCACATAAATCCTTGTCATTATGCCACCTTGGTTTGTTTGCATCCTGTTCAAAGTCCCTAATTTCTGGGAGAGTGATAGTGTTTGATTGTATGAATTTGTGTAAAGCTGATTCTATCAGCTCTCCTAATGGTGTGAAATCTCGTTGCTAGAATTGAAATCATGGTCTGCGTTGATTCTGTTGTTGACTGTTTGACATAGTGGCTGCTAGTACTGGGGGAGGTTGGTTTTGGGTGTATGCTTGTTGAGTGGGACCTGTGGGTTTTTGGTTGGCCACAGGTGCACCTTGCAGTAACACCTTGGGTTGTGTATAGTTGACTGTCTTCACATCAATGACACCATCGCTAGTGACATTTTTTTTGGTTCCACCACTTAGCTTTGTCCGTTGTATTTTTATTTGTATTTGTTTGTGTTGGATCTACAAGCATTCCTCATTTGACTAATTTCTGCTCACAACAAACTCCTTGTTCGATGAGTTGTGTGAAGTTCAGAGCTAACTGTAATTCTGTTGTGAATGACATGTCTGGGATTAGATTGTCAACAAACATGACTATTAGGTCTTGTTCGGGCACATCATATGTTATGTGGTTTTCTGTATTCCTCCATCTTTGTAGGAACTTCACAAAAGACTCTCCATCCATCTGTTTTATATCGCAAAGGTCCTTGATGATGACCTTGCGCTTGATGTTATGATGGAAGTGAGCTATGAACTTTTCAGCCAGTTCACCCCAAGATTGAATGCCATGAGGTAAATGTGAGAACTATTCCATTGCTGGTCCAACCAAGCTTTGTGGGAATAGTCATATTACATATGTCTCATCATGGGAAAATTTGATGCAACTAGCAAAAAACTCTTGAATATGTTCAATAGGGTTGGTATTGCCCCTATATTTGTCAAATTTTAGTACCGAGAAGTGATTAGGGAATGGGGACATGTGGAGAGAATGGTCAAATGGGTATGGGTATAAATCCTCTGCAGTGTAGGATTTAGTTTGCCCCTGATTTTGCATATCCATTATTTGGGTTTGAAGGGTTTGCATTTGTTGCATTAACATGTCCATTTGATATTGAGGTTGGTGTGTGAGGACGTTCCTCTGTGCTATAGTGGGTATGAGGTTGTGCCTCGTGTCCTTTGAGTAGGAACATAGGATTTCATCCTAGGGACTTGATAGTTATTTCCTATCGAGAGATTTGGCAATGGGGGTACATGAGTAGCCCATGGTGGGTTTTGATGCATTTGTTGTTGTGATTGAAACTGGGGTTGATACTGCTGGGGTTGATATTGCTACTACTGAGGTTGGGGTTGAAGTTGGGGTTGCTATTACTGAGGTTGGAATTGAGGAAACTAAAGCTGGGGTTGGTATTGTTGAGGTTGGAATTGAGGCAACTGAAGCTGGGGTTGTTGTTGTGAGGGTTGGAATTGAGGCAACTGAAGCTAGGGTTGCTGTTACGGGCGTTGGTTTTGAGGCAACTAAAGCTGGGGTTGCTGTTGTGGAGGTTGGTTTTGAGGCAAATGAAGCTGGGGTTTCTTTTGTGGAGGTTGGTTTTGAGGCAACTGAAGCTGGGGTTGCTGTTGTGGGGGTTGTATTTGAGGCAGCTGAAGTTGGGGTTTCTATTGCAGAGGTTGGATTGATGTTAGAATGGGAAAAGGTGTAGCCTTGGGCAGGCATTGACTGTAAGTTGTACCTACAAAGATGGATCCCTGTGGGCATTAGGTGTTGATCCCAAGACTAGTATGAATTGACAGCAGTAGTGACATAGTTTTAGAATAGTTGGTTTTTGGTTTAGCTTGAGAGATTGATTGCCTCAGCCATGTGACCGAAGGTGGGAGCATACTAGCAACCATAGGTGCACTCAGTTGCAAGCCTGTTATGTTTTGAGTGGAAGATGTGTTGGCCTGGTTTGTGCCATTGGTTTGATTGGGTATCGTCTATGTCAATGTGGGTAATACCAATGATGGGAAGATTAGAGAGACAATAACTAGTATCTAAGGAGGTTGAGTAGTGTTTTGAACTATGAGAGGGTTTTCAGGCCATATGGTTAGTACACTGAATTCAGCGGGGAGTTTGGCTCCCTTCTTTATCAGCATGGCTAAGAAGCGTTCAGGATTCCTCTCTACAACAATGTCAACTACTTGTGTCAAATAATCATCTTGCTCTATATCCTATAGTTCCTCTTCTATGACATATTGGAAAAGAGCCACCCCACGGGGTTGTTCAAAGAACAGAGTAGAACTGGTGTTTACAAAAGGATCATTCTCTTGCTCTGTTTCCCAAGCGGGGAATCTATTGATATACAAATCATCATGTTGTGTTCTAGCCTTAGACCTTGTGTAAGGCCCTCCATGAGGTGTTTGAGACATAGTGTGGTCTAGATTTTGTAACTAAAACAAGTGATATAAAGAAAACAAGTAAGAAAAATCCTTTCTAAGGAAGTCTGAGTTATGTTTTGGACAAGGGTAATTCTAAGGATAGATTTTGATATATCTTGATCTCAAAGTGGTGATGATTTAAAAAGATAAGATTTGTAGACCTTTGCCTTGGACAAAGTCACTTTGATAAAGATGATGATGTTTGATATGATGAGATCAAGGTATTTTGAGTATGATCTTTTGAACTAACAATGCTTTTGACAATAATCATGCTTTTCAAAGAAGGAATGATCTTTAATGTTTAGAGATTTACACAATGTTCTTCAAATATTCCTAGGATAGACACTAGTTTTCGATACCAAATGAAGAGTTATTTCAAGGTTTTTAGGTCAAAACAAGAATAAAGTATCTCTGGTCAACTGCGGTACAACTCCACTGATTGCAGTAAAGTAAATGGTCGATTGTCATAGTTTATCACTGATTGTGGTAATAAACAAGATGATTGCGGCACTAAATAAGTTAACTATGATAGACTTCCTTCAATTGCGGCACAATGCGGGAAATTGCGATAAATGAGAAATAATCTCAAAAAGACTAAAAGATGGGTATCACTGCTTGACAGTTTTGATATTTTAGAACAATGATTCTAATTTGCAAGATAGTTGACGTTGACGACCTTAGACTTTAACACATCTGACTCATTTTGATAGTTTGGATGTTTTGTTTTTCATTTTCAGAAACTGATCAAAGAAACAAGCATGACAGACACTGTGTTTTGAAGAATGAAAACTGATAATGTGTATGTTCTACAACTTTTTCAAGGTGCAAGGTTATCATGAGGTCTCAACAATGAACAGTCAAATTAATCTAGGTCAATGGCTTCATAATACAATGTTATAGGCCCAATGCTTGAATATACGTTAGCTCACACAACAATTGTCACACTACTAGGACACGAAGGTCCACAATGTAGGTGCCCGTGTTTTTTCTGTTTCTAGGTATTGTTTCCGTGGAGTGAAGATCTCTTTCACTACACAGATACCGTGGGACACATGTGTTAAGAATCTTGGGGGGAAATTCTGCAACCCCTTGCACTATAATAAGGCACCTTCTCAGAGGTAAATCGGGTTAGCCTCTAATTAATTAAGGTTGTAGTAAGGGTCTGTGGTGTCTCTCCAATCGGTTTGTATGTGTGTGACTCACTTAAGAGCCTAGTTGATCACACTGGCTCCTTACGGATATTCACCCTATCCAGACTATCACTAACACATCTCGCTCGAGCTTGGCTAGATAAGACAGAACTTTGGTTCGCAGCTTGTTTATATACTGATTGGAAGGATTACCAATTTAAGGTCATTCTCCAAAGAAGAAGCACATTCCCCAGACAGGCCTCTCTAAAAAGTATAAAGGTTTCTAATATAACAGTTTGTGCAAGTGCACCCAAAACTCAAGACATAAGGTAAATCAATTAAACTCCAAAAGTTTGAAATGTGAACTAAGCTACACCACCATACAAGCACAAGTGTTCAATTTTAAGCCCAAAAGTAGGTGTTGATTGCTTGTTCAATTTTAATGCACCAATTTGAAATATTTTTTGCCTTGTTTAATTTTAGTCCCCATGTCAATTTTAAGCCCAAATATGAAATGTGAGATGTGAGATGTTTGACAAACACTGTTCCTTTTAAACCCAAATTGACAAGTGAATTCCTTTTAGTTTTCTTTGTTTAAACAAGTTAGTATCAAAAGGATCTTTTTTAACTTTGAAACAATGAATTATACTTACCAACAACTTACCCTTCCTATTCGTGGGAACTTGTCGTCCTGTAGAAACATAAAGAAAGTATCAGATTTTTAGATTGCAAGATAAAGAATTTTGGCCCTGATGAGCAATTTTGCAGGTGATTGCAGTAATGCACAAGCAATTGTGGTAAATAATAGGCGATTGTGGCCTAGAAATATCAATTACGGAAAAACACTTTCACTTGCGGTAAAGAACAATCAATTGCGGTCTGGATCGGTCAATTGCAGTCTGGATCTATCAATTGCGGTACAATTCTTCTAATTTTGGTACCAGTGGATCAATTGTTGCAACTGTAGAAAAGGTAGAGACCTAGAAGATGACAAAAAATAGATGCAGAAACCTACAATCGATTGTGGTATTAAACTAGTCGATTACGACACAATTTCATCAATTGTGGCAAAATACTAGCAATTGCGAAATAACACAGATATAAAAAAATATAGATTTTTAGATTTACGACCGTATGGCCATGGTTGATCAATTCTATTTTTCATCTACAAGAGATATTTAGGTTGTTTTCTTCACTTCGGGTTCACCAAAATGTATGCCTCTTTTCATGATCCGTGGTTCCCATGCTTTCCAAAGGTGAGGGTTAGTAGAAAAGGTTTTACAAATGATATAAATTAAGCACACAAGAACTACTAAAATGAATAACTTGAAACGTAACCAATAAAATGTAGAAGCACAAGAAAGGAAAACAAATGAATACAAACCCCAATGCGCTTGAAGCTTCTATTGTCTCTCTCTACTCCTTCCAAAACATTATTTTTTGATGCTCTGTATTGGTGCGGGCAACGTCTGTGACTTGAGAAGCGTCAAGAATTTGATACTTGAAATGTGTGTGTGATCGCAAGATGGCTTGAATGCTAGAATGAAACTAAAATATTAATGGCGCACGAGAGCTTGAAATCCTGGATCCTTCAAATGGTTATGAAGGCTTTATTATATAGGAATTGGGGATGAAATGAAGGGTTGAGATCAATCCCAGAGATAGGGCGATGAACGATTGAGATCAAAAGGAACTGGAGAAGCCATCAGTAAACTCCACCTCTTCATTTGGTAAAGAGGAGATAGAGTTTGGTTGACTATAGAGCTAATTGTGAGTTACCTTTTTGAACTGAAGAGGTGGGTGAAGTTACCCATGTGGACTGGAGAGATGGGTGGAGTAACCCATGTGATCTGATTGGAGTTATCTCTTTGAAGATAAATGAATATTTAATTCATTTATTTAATTAAAGTTTTCAACATGTGAGATAATTGAATTCTTTTTGATTTAGAATTGCTTTATTGAATGAAATTAAATTAATTTAATTGGAAGAATTTAAATAGTAAGTTTAAATATTTGAATTTAAACTATAGGAAATTGAGTTTAATTAATTAATTAATGGTAATTAATCAATTAAGGTTAATTAATTAAATAAAATTAATTATTTAATTAATTTTGGNAATTTGATTAGATGATTTGGGGAATGAATTTAGAGGAAAATAGATGATTAATTAATGATTAAAAACTATTAATTAATAGATGAAAATTAGTGTTTTTAATGTAAAGTCGCAAGCCTGTCCATTTTCGGGCGTCTAAAAGATGTATACAAGGATGAGAATTGATCTTATATATGGTCTCTTGGATTGATATTAGTGTTGGCATAAGTTATAGTTGTTTTGGTGAAGACTGGTTACAAAACAGTGACAAAGATAGTCTCTGTATTTTTTGGATAACTTGGATGCATGCACTATTAATGACTTGCGAGCTTAAGGCATGGTAGAAGACATATTACTTGTGATTCTTGGTTCACTGTGTTCTTAGTGACATTATCTAAGGTATGTAATCTTGCAAAGATCTATTTGTGGTCGACTATAGTGGTGTAACATGTTTAGAGGATGACAAGCGCGGATTACGTATCTTGGAGTATAATTGATAATTTTTATTTTATGTTTACTTGTGTAAGGTACCATGTGTATCTTATAAAGGGTCCATGTAATTATTTATGCATTGGGGATGTCCTAAATGACTGACCTAATCGTTTATTGTAAATTATTATAAATCAGAGTTGTTTCTTGGTGAGGTGATGTGGAAGTATGATATGGAATATGCGAGCTTGTAATTGAGAAGTCTGATGGATGTAGAGAAGAGATAGTGACTATAATGAAATTTATTGGATATGTTTAGGAAAATAAAGTTTCTATCAATCACTTCACTGGTTGTATACTTCTACATATGTACTTTGGATAGCGAGTCTTGAAGGTGGTTTTAACCTTCTCATTTGGGCAGTGAGGCTAGGAAATGAGCCTCTTATTTCTCTTGAATCCTAACATGGTTTGTCCTTTAACAAGGAATATGTACTATATGTAATAATAATCTCCTAACAAGGCTAGATCTCCTAATAAGGGATACACTACTTTCAGTGCATTATTTTTGGGTCCTAATTCTCACCGGAGTTTTTCCCTTAACAGGGTTTCCTCGACAACAATTGCTTGTGTTATGGTGTTGTATTTGATGTGTTCATATTTTTAGTGAGTAATTAGTTTATAAAGTTTAAAATTTAATTACTGATTTACCCCCCTCTCAGTTGTATTGGTGGACTATTATTGCTAACGCTAATGCACCTATTTCGCTAAGATATGCCTATGGAAGAATATA
The DNA here is from genome assembly GCA_018584345.1 of Thuja plicata. Taxonomy (NCBI): domain Eukaryota; kingdom Viridiplantae; phylum Streptophyta; class Pinopsida; order Cupressales; family Cupressaceae; genus Thuja; species Thuja plicata. The sequence continues at coordinate 364,523 of MU223583.1, forward strand.
TTGAAAAAATATAGGGTATAGAATCCAATATATACTTAGATTTGGTGTGGAAGATTAATATTTACAAATTTAAAAAAAACATATGAATAGAACTTAGCTTATTTGACCTAGACTCGTTTGGAAAGAGCTTTTATTGTAACTAGAATTGTTGAAAAATCATATTGAATCCTTTAGGAAGAGATTTTAAAGATTTAATAAGAAAGGATTTTTAAAAACTTAAAAGAATGTTAAGTGGAAGATTTGGGTTCTTTTGTTAGCCAAACTTAATCTCAAATGCCTATTTTATAAACCTTTATCATAAATATGCTTAAACTACGATTTATGTTTACTAATGAAATATAAAAGAGTGTCACATGGTTTAACATATGCATCATTTTTAGTGTAAGTGTCATGTTGAAGAAATTCTTGAGTAATCCAATGATGAAAATAAATGAAGAGATCATCTTGGATTTATTAGAGAGGTAAGGGAAATGCCAATATCATTGGTATCAATGATTAGTTTATGTTCCTTCATGTATTCAAGTTTTTTTCCCATCTTAAAAGGAGTAGGGTATTGATTATGGTGGATATTGGAAGTACTTTGAATATCCTAGACTAGAGAAATGGACAACTAGTTTAAAACCCTTTAACATGCAATTATTCTTCAATTTGAGTAGTCAATACTCATAAAATTAAACACAAGCGTTGATAATAGTAGTAGATAAATGAAATAACCCTTAAATGCTAGGAGCCCTTCAAAGAATGGAACTCCATGGTTTTAATCATGCATAAGTTTTATTTAAACACGCATTAATCACCTTCACAATGTCTTTATTTGATTTGCAAAGTGTTAGACAAAATTACAATGATCAAGACACCTACAATTTTTAGATGTTATAATTACATTTGAATCAAAATGATGAATGTATAGGTGTAGGATACTTGTATGGTGAATAATTAGGAAGGATGGTGACCAAAGTTGACCGTAGAAATGTTGCAACAATAACAAGGTTAAGGAAAATGACTTAGGGAGGTCACATGGCAGTTGAGAATAACCTAGAATAAAGCAAAATCTTTCAAAATATTGACAATAGTTAATAAAATAGTTGAAAAAAATGAAAGATACTAGTGTTTCTTTTAAAGAAAGTGATGTAGCCTCCTCCAATGCTAGTACACCAGATATGGCATGAGAACTCATAAACATAACAATAATTAGGGTGTATTTACTATTAGGAGTTGACCTTTTCTTACTAACCATATAAGTTAAATATAATTCTATCAAGAAATAAATATCAAATAGATAATATAATTACATAACTCATACACTTCAATTTCATTGATATTCTTCATCATCCAAATCTATGTCTGTATCATCCAATCTAGATTGACATTGTAAGGATTCGTCATATCATCATCGTTGTCATTGACATCAGTTTTGATATTGTCATCATCCACATAGATATCATCTTCATGAACATTAAATCCTACATCATCATGATCTAGTTCCTATTATTTGACATCTTTGCTAGGCACAACATCAACTAATTGTTGGTCCTGTTCATCATCTACATCATCTTCTAGCTTTTCAGTATCTTGTTCTTCCACTAATAGGTTTTATGGGTTAATTTAAGTTGGTTTTAGCATTAGAGTGACAAACCTTGTGGTTTAGGTTCCATAAATAAAATATACTTGATTTTTAGCTTCCTATTATCATCTTTATATTCATTGATATTTTTAAAGATCATCTAAATATTTATTGCTAATGAAAATGCACAAACAAATGATGATCGTATTTTTCCATTAGTATATAAAGGAAACAATTTTTGAACCGTCGATAATATGATCACCAAAAGAAAGTTTAAAGTGCAACTCGACAGGACAAGTTACAATGTAAACTGATGACACAATCTAAAGAGTAACTTGACAGAGAAGTTAACAGTGTAAACCAAAAGACACAGTTCACAAAGGAACTTGAAAGACTAGTTAACAGTGAACACCGATAGAAAGACTACAGAGAAAACCGAGCACCAGTCTACAGAGAGACAATTTTATTCCAAGAAATGTGGATCTGAATTACATGTAAGATAAAACACTTAAGTTTTATATTTAGCTTTAAAGAATATCTTTAAAACCATTTCTTGAGGGACAAGAGCATATGTAATTGTTTTAATCAGTCTAATTGATTGTAAACATGGAAACTAGGAGATTAAGGTCAAGTTGTAAACCTTTGATCATAGAGTTATCCTTGAAATGCATGAAACCTATTTAGGTCAATCCAATGTATAAATAGATGTTTAATCAATATAAACAAGATGATGTGATGATGATTTTAGTTGAGGATCACATCTATGGATTAGATACATAGTTTTATGCAGAAGTACAACAAAAGATGGAATCGATTATCAAGAACCAGATCTAAGGCTACCGAGTAGAACAAAGGTATTAATCAATCACCATAGGTGATACATTATACATGTGAACATAAAGGATCTATACTCAGCAATTTAGGATTACATATAATCAGGTCAATAAGCATTTTTGACTACATTCTAACAAGTGTAGAAAATAGAAAAAATCCTTTAAGAAGGTGGATTTAACAATCTTTTGTAAATCTCTTAACCAAGTGCACACTAAATAGTGTTGATAAAGATCTTAGCAGAGTAAACCTTAACCAATCTAAACATGTTACTCCTAACAGGGTATGATCATTAGAAGTGATCAAACTTGTAAGCCTTAACCGACTCCTTCCATTCTGCAAATAGTGAAGTTTTGTGGGTTTCATCCCCACAACATTTTTTACCTTCTAACAGGGGTTTTCTGCGTTACCAAATCTTGAGTCATGTGTCATTACATTTCATGAATGTCTCTATGAATGTTTACATGAAAATTAAGTTTGTGATTTGATATTGCATACACAAAGATAAGAATAATAGATATAGTCGGCAATGCAAGGAATTGATTACTAAAGGATTAAGGTTAATTGATAAAATTTTTTTAGGGTACTGATTCACCCCTCCCTTCTCAGTACACACCATTACATTATTACAAAAATTGGTATCCGAGATAGATCTCTTATTTAGAAAAGTTTAAATCACTTGAGAGAAAAGATCATACAATGGAAAGGTATAAGCTAGACAAGATTATTGAGAATCAGAAGTTAGAGATACAGATCTTCTATGAGAAAAATAAAGTAGAAAGAATCAAGATGAGAGAGCTACTAGATGAAAGAAAGGTTATGGAATCTCACTTCAATGAAAAATACTATCATGAAGAAGAGATACCTGATTTATTTGAGTCATCAGGATCTACAACTAGCAATTCACTAGACACATCTGAAGGAAGCATCAGAAGTCTGAATGAAATCAATCAACATCTATCAGAACAAGTAAAGATACTGTGAATCGGTCAAGAGACATAGATGGTACTGATGATTTATGTTATGAATAATGCTAGACAAGCTGAACAAGAAAGAACATTAGCCATTGATGACAGGAGGAAGATCACTGAAAATCTACAAGAAAGAGAGAAAAAGATACAAAGACATACTGGACATAATAATGAGATCACCAATCAAATAGTTCTTATGAGTTAGGAGGAAAACCAAAAGAACATAGAACTCAATGGAAAATTATAAGATATTGGTGAGCTAAGAGAATAAAATGAAATACTAAAGAATAAAGTGAGAATTCAGCAACAACACAATAATATGATCAAGAAAGTTGAAGAAAGAACCAAAAGAATGATTTTATGGATGGACAAAGAAGAGTCAACAACAATACAAGACTAGGGTATACCGAGCATGGAGAATCATCAAATCAATATGATCATAAATATGTCTACACAAATCCAAGACCAAGGAAGTTGTCATGCAATCAATGTGGAAAACTAGGCCACACATCAAATGTGTGTAGGAGAAAAGCTAAAGGTATTCCTAAATACACATCTACATTCATAGAAAATTGTTATAACTGTAACAAGAAAGGACATAAAGCATATGAATGTAAATCTAAGGTGAAACAACCAAAGAAGGAAACCTACGTGGAAAAATATTTTCCAACTTGTGAAATGCATGTGAACACATATCTTGAATGCAGGAAAAAGAAAAGGAAAGCATGTAAGCCAAAAGAACAAGAAAATGCTTATCAACCGAACATAGTCGGTAACTCATATGTTTGGGATTACAACACATGGACAAACAACACAAAATGTGGTAGATTTGGTCACATAGATGAAAAATACATGAGAAAATAGATGAGAAGGTCTAGAAGCTAGGCTAACCCTGGAATGACATGCTTACACTATCATAGGGTCGGTCATCTAAGAAAGGACTGTAGAGATTGAGTGACAGAGACAAGCACTCTTGCCAATGACAACACCCTTGAAGACATCAGGAAGATGAGAAACAAAATGTGGAGGAAAGATAGAAACACTGATGATGTTGGACCAAGCAATACAATAGGTGACACCTTATCTAATGGATGTAGTGATATCACCACCCCCACTTAAGAAGAAAAAGTAAGTATGGAACTGCACTATACCAAGTTATGTTTTACATAAGTTCCATTAAACATTGATAAAATGAAAAACTAGCATGAATAAAGATGCACTATGGTATTACTTGTTATGAATTTGTAAATCCAATCTCGCCAGTCAATGCATACCAAGAACCATCAGTGGACATATAAAATCTAAATTTTCAATACATATTGTGAATTGTGAGTATACAAATAAAAGCCAAGTTTTCAATATAAACTGAATATCGTTGGTAATCATGTAAAAAGACAATTGAGCCTCTACTTCATATAGAGTAGCATCGGTGAACATGTGAAAAGTCAACTAAGTTGACACTTGCTTGAGAATCACGTTCTCACCGAGAATGAAGTTAGCATGTTCCCTGAATGACTCTGACTTCAAACACTGAGAAGTGGGTAAAGCATTAAATGTGCCACTTAGGGAACCATCTATAAAAGGATGATGAAGACCTCATTTCATTCACCAATGTTTGAGAGAAAAGAGAAGAGTGACCAAAGGAAAAAATATTACAGAGAGATTCAAGAGAACCTTTACAGCTACTACAACAGATTCTGATCCTCAACAACTATAATAGAACAAGTGAATAACTAAGACTCATCGAGCTCACAATTTGTTTTACGGGAAAAGCCTTAAATTCAAAAAATCATGGCAACCACATCCTGTGTAACCAAGATCAAGAATGCGAAACACAATAAGGTCAAACTAATCAAGAAATCTAGCTGTGAGGAGCCACATAGAAATTTTTTCCCCAAGGTTTCCTCACAACCTGACGATGCTGGAGCATTCTCAAGCATACCATCAAGGATGTTCGGGCATACATACATTGCAAGATCGCTGAGATAGGAGATCTTGAGGTCAAAAAATCTTACAAGAAGCTTTGCATAGATGGAAGCATCAAAGATGAGCATAATCACATTAAGGTCAAAGGGATGACAAATTCCCTAATGTTCTCGAAGGAGTTTAAAACTGAGTGGATTAGGATAGTACTAAGTAGGGTACATGAGTGAAAGATGTGGCTGGATGAGCCAAAATAGATCACTAGGGATGTGATACACGCAGTGACTAGTCATCCAATAACCAACAAGGCCAAGGCACTTAAATACCCTTCTTTTCCTGAGATTCATAAGATGACAAGTACAATATGGGATGACAGAGGACTGAAGGTAAAATCCATCACCAATCCAGAACTAAATTTTGGTGCATGTGTATTAGGATATAAGATATTTCAAGCCAGCCAGTTAAACAACATTGCAATTGGAGCTATTGACACTGCCCATAAGATTGTAAAAAAAAGGGCCTCCAACTAGATCTATCTGAGCTTCTACTGAAGCAATTGGAGGAGAACATTAGGACCATTATATCAGCAAGGTCTAATTCATGTAAGTTGAGTTCACTCATCATGTGTATATTTTTTGACTTTCAAGAATTTTTCCAAACTATTGGTAATATCAATTGGGACACTACCTGACCAATGACAATACAAATTAGTGAGTTTATCAAGTCACTAGGGGAGAAATTTACTTTAGTTATTGATGAATCTCTCACTGGATTCAAGGACAAAATGTAGAAAAGGATGAGGATACCAGAAAAACTGGTAGAGAAATAGAAAAATGACATTTGTTTCATGGTGGACACCGACACAACTTTGATCAAACCAGATGTACCAAAGAAAGCATGGCTAGCCCCACTTGACTATGAGATCAACATAGATCAAGCCACCAATGCTATTGAAGCATTATTAAATGAACCATTAGACAAATCATTACCAAGGTTTGGAACCTATAAAGAGGCTAAGGAAAGAATAAAGATCGACCTAGTAGTGAAGAAAATTAACATAAAGAAGGATAAAATGGTAAAGACACTTCAAAAGAAGTTGTTGGTAAATGAAGAAGAAACAAAAAAAATAGAAGACATCGAGGGACAGTCACCCATCAAGTGAAGGTGGAAAATTGAGTGAGTCCAAATCAATAGAGTCTGATGCACAACCCCCAAAGAAACCAAGAAATACTTTTGCATCATGGACAAGGAGTCAAACTACAGAAGCAAACTCACCTCCGGTTAAGAAATGACAAGTGAGGACTTATAAAAGAAAGCCTCAAACCGAGCAAACATCAGAACCTAAGAGGATAAGGAGAATAATCAGAAGAAAGGAAGATAAGGAAGACACTGAACAAGATGAACAACCTATAAAGAAAAAAATTCCTACCACAATTGATGAGATTTGTGCTTCAATCATCAAGTCAGGTTCAATATCTGAGCCTAAGGTTAGACAATGACTAACTCTGAATCCTGAGGATCAGAATAAGATTGAAGCAGCCATCATCCAAGAAATGTGTGTATTCAAATATATACCTATATAGTTTGATAAGATGATGCCACAAGAACTTCTAGATAGGCTATCATCAAGGTGGACATATGCACTGAAATCAGAAAAAAGAGATAAGGGAAAGATATCTTATTTCAATGATGCCACCTAAGTAAAAAAAGGAAGAAATTAAAGAAATGATGAAGTTACATTCAAAGAAGTTCTCAAAAAAATTGAGAGCCTACAAAGTACTAAAGGGAATCCTAATTGATCTTGACAAAGAAAGTACTGATACTTGGAGAAAAATAATCCATCCACCTACAAAGGATTCAAGCCTCGAGAGAGTATTACCACTCACCAACAATCCTCTCAATGAAGAGAACCAGGCTGCACCAAGCCCAAAGCACATCCTTATAAATGATAATGAGGATGTCACTTTAGTTGAATTGAACTTAGAAGCAAGTAAAGAAATGTATGACATACCTCAAATTTTGTAGTCACTAGGAAACACAACAGATGTCACCATCCAAGATGTGACAATAATAGATATCACTGAAGATCCTGCTGATGAGGTAAAGGCAGATGAGGATAACACTAGTGCCACCAAGAAAACCAAGGAATAAGATACATCAATGGATGCTACACAAGTTAATATACTAGGACAAATGACATTATTGATACAAGCTATCAGTATCATCTTAGAAAAGGAGATGTCACCTGACCTTGATGCAAGCATAGCTGAGGATAAGGGTGAAGAGGATAAAAAAAGCAGAAATGAAGAACAAAAAGAAATAAATGGAGAGAAGAAGGATAAAGGTGAATAAGAGAAGCAAGGTGATGCCACTCCTAAGGATACCAAAGGATATTTTGAAGATAAATCTAAGGTTGATGTGGAGACGTCTACACCCAACCAATAGGTAAATACCGAAGAACAGGTAAAAGGAACAACACCTCCAAAGCCTTCATCAAGTGCATCAGACCAAGAAAAAGAACTTTCTATGGTACTGCATACAGGTGCCTCCAATACACTTTCAAAGAAGAAGAAGAAAAAGAATAATAATCCAGTTACATTGGATGAGATTATTGAAATACCTGCCTATGATCTGAGGACATTGGATCCAAAGACACTTACAAAGTATGTAGAACTTTGTAAAAGGAAAGTTATGCAAGATAAGCTTAAAAATGAGTCAAAGGACACATAGGTACTATAAACCACAAAGGACATACTACTACAAATTATACCTGATACTGACATTGATAAAAATGTGCCTCTACTTGATCAATTAGCCATTCTTACTGAAGCCATCGCATCATAGAATGTAGATACATAGAAGGCAATGAAGAACGTGTAGAGAAGAAGTACCAATACAAGTTAATAGAAAAAATCAGCCAAGAAGTGGCCGAGAAAAAGGTAAAGCTATCTGAAATAGTTCATGCATTAGAACCAATCATTTCAGAAGCTATAACCTTAGTTCAAAAGTTATGCACAGTTGAGCAATTCAGTAAGGAGAATAGTGAGAAGATTACATAGACAGATGCAGATCTAAATGCTAGTGCACAAGGTATTAAAACTAATGAAAATGCAATAAAGTTGCATTATGACAAGATTATTGAAGCTAAAAGGTTGAGACTTGAGATTTTAGAGGCATAATCAAAATTTAGAGATGAGGTAGCCAAGCTTCAAGATCTACTTCTACGAAATCTCACATTACAAAAACACCATATGACTTTGGCAAGACAATTGATTGCCACCCCGGAGATGCCTGTCACCAACAATATCTATGATATGCACGCAAGAATAACATTGGAGCACATGACCCTAGAACACCTTAAGGAGAAGTGGGAGAAAATAATGGAAGACATGCATAACTCCCATTCCTACATTTTTGACAACTTGTAAGTATTACACCTTTGTCCTTATTATCAAAAAGGGGGAAATAATATGTGACAGAGAGAAATAATAAAGGGGGAATTGATAAGGTAAAAGGAGGAAATATATGTATAAAGGAAAGAATATATAGATGTATATATACTATACCAAGGCATACATATAGGGGGAGTCATATTGACAAAGTAAACACAAGGTGTACATACTAAACATTTTAGTTTTGCACATCAATTTTTGATACTAATGTCAAAAGGGGAGATTGATGATCATATTTTTCCATTAGTATACAAAGGAAATAATTTTTGAACCTTTAGTAACATGATCACCGAAAGATAGTTTAAAGTGTAACCCAACATGACAAGTTACAATGTAAACCAATGACACAATCTAAAGAGTAACCTGACAGAGCAGTTAACAGTATAAACTGAAAGACACATTTCATAAAGGAACCTGACAGACTAGTTAACAGTGAACACCGATAGACAGACTATAGAGAAAATTGAGCACCAGTCTACCGATAGACAGTTTTATTTCAAGAAATGTGGATCTGACTTACACGTCAGATAAAATACTTAAGTTTTATATTTATCTTTAAAGAATATCTTTAAAACCATTTCTTGAGGCACAAGAAAAGCATATGTAATTATTTTAATCAGTCTAACTGATTGTAAACATGTAAACTAGGAGATCAAGGTCAAGTTGTAAACCTTTGATCATAGAGTTATCATTGAAATGCGTGAAACCTATTTAGGTCAATTAAATGTATAAATAGATGTGTAATCAATCAGAACAAGATGATGTGATGATGATTGTAGCCGAGGAGCACATCTATAGATTAGATACAAAGTTTTATGTAGAAGGACAACAAAAGACAAAATCGGTTATCAAGAACCAGATCCAAGGCTACCGAGCAGAAAAGAGGTATTGATCAATCACTATAGGTGATACATTATACATGTGAAATTAAAGGATTTTTACTCAGCAATTCAGGATTGCATATACTTAGGTCAATAAGTATTTTTGACTACATTCTAACAAGTGTAGCAAATAAAAGAAATCCTTTAAGAAGGTGGATTTAATAATCTTTTGTAAATCTCTTAACCGAGTGTACACTAAATAGTGTTTCTAAAGCTCTTAACAGAGTATACCTTAACCAGTCTAAACATGTTACTCCTAATAGGGTAAGATAATTAGAAGTGATCAAACTTGTAAGCCTTAACCGACTCCTTCCATTTTGCAGATAGTGAAGTTTTGTGGGTTTCATCCCCACCATAGTTTTTACCTTCTAACAGGGGTTTTCTGCATTACCAAATCTTGTGTCATGTGTCATTACATTTCATGAACATTTCTATGAATGTTTAAATGCAAATTAAGTTTATGATTTTATATTTTACATACAAAAAGATAAGAATAATAGATATGGTCGATAATGCAAAGAATTGATTACTAAAGGATTAAGGTTAATTGATAAAAAAATTTTAGGGTACTGATTCACCCCTCCCCTCTTAGTACACATTATTCCATTATTCCAACAACTGATGTGTAATAGATTCAAGGTGAGGCTCAGAGAGCCTCATCGTTTGAAACTATTAACAAAAGAAATGATAAGAACAATATATGAAAGAGATGAATAATAAGACAATTTTTATTATTAGGAAGGATGAGATGCCTTTATATAGCATGACCTCATTATTGAGTCTCGAAACCCTCCCATATATTCAACACATGTGTCTAGGCTAACCATGTCAAGTTTCACTCCATACATGCACAAATTGAAGAAATTTAACGTTGGTCCCATTCACCTGTCACTATGTGGGGTCAACATGAGGAAAAACAAATATTTTTGGGAGTGAAATAACCAAAGATATGATCAAATAGTATCTAATTATAAATAGGCATAGAGTAATTAGGATTTGATCATATGGAAATTTCTAGGAGAGCTATAATAGTTGTAACATCATGAATTAACAAAATTAAAAAATACATCATGAATTAACTATGTGATGGAAAAAAATTATAAACATCATGAATTAATTATGTAATGATATAAAAATTAAAAACATCATGAATTAATTATGTAACCATATAAGTCAAATATAATTATATCAAGAAATAAATATCAAATATATAATATAATCACATAACTCATACATTTCAATGTCATTGATCTTCTTCATCACCCAACTCTATTTTTCTATCATCCAATCTAGATTTGACATTGTAAGGATTGGTCATATCATCATCATTTTCACTGATGTCAGCACTATGTGGGGTCAACATGAGGAAAAACAAATATTTTTGGGAGTGAAATAACCAAAGATATGATCAAATATTATCTAATTATAAATAGGCGTAGAGTAATTAGGATTTGATCATATGGAAATTTCTAGGAGAGCTATAATAGTTGTAACATCATGAATTAACAAAATTAAAAAATACATCATGAATTAACTATGTGATGGCAACAAAATTATAAACATCATGAATTAATTATGTAATGATATAAAAATTAAAAACATCATGAATTAATTATGTAACCATATAAGTCAAATATAATTATACCAAGAAATAAATATCAAATATATAATATAATCACATAACTCATACATTTTAATGTCATTGATCTTCTTCATCACCCAACTCTATTTTTCTATCATCCAATCTAGATTTGACATTGTAAGGATTGGTCATATCATCATCATCATTATTAACAAAATTAAAAAATACATCATGAATTAACTATGTGATGGCAAAAAAATTATAAACATCATGAATTAATTATGTAATGATATAAAAATAAAAAACATCATGAATTAATTATGTAACCATATAAGTCAAATATAATTATATCAAGAAATAAATATCAAATATATAATATAATCACATAACTCATACATTTCAATGTCATTGATCTTCTTCATCACCCAACTCTATTTTTCTATCATCCAATATTTTTCTATCATCCAATCTAGATTTGACATTGTAAGGATTGGTCATATCATCATCATTTTCACTGATATCAGTTTTGATATGTCATCATCCACACATATATCATCTTCATGAACATTAACTCCTACATCATCATGATCTAGTTCCTCTTCTTCTACCTCTTTTTAGGCACATCATCAACTAATTGTTTATCCCGATCATCATCTACATCATCTTCTAGTTCTTCAGTATCTTCTTCTTCCACCAATAGGTGTTAGGGGTTAATTTGACTTGGTTTTAGCATTAGAGTGAAAAAAAATTGTGCTTTAGGTTCCATAAACAAAATATACTCAATTTTTATCTTCCTATTATCATCTTTATATTCATTGATATTTTTAAAGATCATCTAAATATTCATTTCTAATGAAAATGCATAAACTGATGTGTAATAGATCCAAAGTGAGGCTCAAAGAGCCTCGTATTTTGAAACCATTAACCAAAGAAATGCTAAGAACAATATATGAAGGAGATGAAGAATAAGAAAAATTGTATTATTAGGAAGGATGAGATGCCTTTATATAGCATGACCTCATATTTGAGTCTTGAAACCCTCCTATATCGTTAATGCATGCATCTAGGCTAACCATGTCAAGTTTCACTATATTGGAGCCTTCACAATTTTGATTTTATCCATCACTTACCACAGGTCATCACCAAGCTTTTGTATTTCATATGCCTTCACACAGGTTGAAGCTACAAAAGTTTTCTTATACAAATTTTCACAACAACACCCTAGATAAAATGTCTATTTCCACCTCTACGAATGTGAATATTGCGATACATATTTATCCTAATTATCCTGAAAAACCATCCCCATTTTTTTGTTTCCCTATATATTTTACCACATAATCCATACTTCATAATCCTTTTGAATAATTTTTATTAATGTTGAAATATAATTCTCTTCATATGCTTTTCGCTATTTCACAAAATTTAAAAATGAAGGATGAAAAATAATAAACTTTTTGCTGTTTCGCTGGGTCTTAAAAAAGTGGGTGCAAAATACATAACCCATCTCTGTTTCGCAGGAAGAAAATATAATGGTTACAAATTGTAAAAATATCACTATTTCATGAAGGAAAAAGGAAGAGTTTTAAAATAGCGAAGTCATCACTATTTTGCAAAGGGCATTAACTTACACTTGCAAACTGGCAAACAAGTCTCCATTTCACAGGAATCAATAAAGTGGGTTTGCAAAATGGTGTCAATAGTATTTAAAAGGTAAAGACAACACCTCACCGAGCAGGCAGTACACACATTTAGAGGCGCGAAAGGAATTCAATCCTACAAAATTGAATTAAATGAGTTAGCATTCAATTTTAATCATATTGGAAGTGCACATTGAGTGTCAAATAAGTTCAGAAGTAGGAGCCGAGATGGTGTGGTAAAATAAGAAAAAGGTCTTAGGGAGCTGCGCGCTATAGAATAAAGCTAAAATGAGTAAGTGTATCTTCTTCTCCACTGTTGGAATTTCCTTTAAAAGAAGAAATTCCTAGGAAGAAGGAGGATGTAGGAAAAAATGAACAACCCAAGGTCCCTTTACATAAAGCTCTTCTAGATGCATTACTAGGGTTTGTAGATACCTAGACTTAAATAATATTTCAGGACGCCTCAGGAAAATGTAGACATGCTGACATTACTCACACTAATAGATCTCTTTTTTGGTATTTTTATAATAATAGAGATGAGAAAGTTCCTTAGTCCAACCCCTATAAAATTGATTTAGCAAAGGTTATAGTGCCAAATGTTTTTATAGAGGTAGAAATTATTGATGTTTTAGCTTGCAATTATAAAAAAGAAATCAGAATAGTCAGGGGAATTGATGGAAACCTTATTTTGGTAATCACAAGATCATGTATTGAAGAATGATTTGGCCTAAATAGGAAGCCACTGACCAAGATTGATAGGGAAGGATACCTGGTGGATTAAGAAATAATTGTAAAGAGTTTCAAACTATGAGAGGTAACATATTTCAGGAAAAGAGGAAAAGATAATAAACCAATGGTTGTAAATGATAAGGCTCCATTTCCTACACTCAAATTTATGTTGGCGTCAATTTTATGGTGATAATATTATAGAAGTAGAATGCTAGGGGAATTAATGTATATGTCCATGAGGATCCAAAACTCTAACAACAACCTAGAATTTGATATTGCTATTGAGCTTGAAAGAGTTCTGCACAATCAACTAGTTTGCTAGAATACTAGTAGAACTTTTAAGAATTATTATCTACTGTGTCATTTATTAATTTTCCAAAATAGTAATGTGTTTAGACACATGATGAAGTTAACTACTATGAATGGTCAGGGAAGAAGACTCCCATTTTATTTATGGTGTGGGATACAGGACATGAATAATAGAGACCGTGATTACAAGTCATTTCATGATTCATTTGTTGTGTGGATATTTAGAGCACTTGGAGTTTAGATTGAAAGGATTGCTTCTAAGATAAGGGCAATTCTGAGGCCACTAGAGTACAATCCAAAAAAGGGCCATACTCATAATTTTTCTAATTAGATCTTTAAGAATGATCACACTCTCTTTAGGGTATATGGATGCAAACAAGTCCCCAAACAATTGCCAGTTATTGTATCAGGGAGGGTTTCCTTCTTATAATTTATTTGGTAGATGATGTGGTTTAAAAAGGAATTTAATGGACCGAGGAAGAAGGGGAACTTCCTACCCCATGTAGTCAAGTATGTTGGATTGTTTATTGGTTCTGGTTGCCTTGAACAAGTTCAGGATTGTTTGAAGAAAACATATTTTTTGAAGGATGGAAGTGAGAGGGTGTATGAACCTAAAGGTCATATTAATTCTTTTATAAAGGAATTTAAACATCAAATCTACACGATGAAAGATATTACCCATAATTGTATGTTTCCTCAAGATGTTATGTAGAGATGGAAAAATTAGAATCTATTGAAGAAATTGCAAGATGATAGACAAAAGAAGGGTCAACAAAAATTTCACCATGCTCAGATAATTATGATGGAGTATTGCCTGAAAGATTTTGAGAATTTATATGGAAAAGTTGCAAGTAGTGTATCACAAGAGGTTAAACCTGATCCTCCTAAAAGGTATAGAAAATTGAGTATCGATGGTTCAGATTTAGAGAATACACCAAATTCTCCCCCTCTTAAGAGGAAAATAAGATGAGATGGTATGGTCCATTGTACGTTATGATGATTTAGAAGGGATGGGGATAATGAAGAAGTTGCTAGTGCACTCAAAGCCCTTGGTAGAGATGAAGAGTTTGATAGACCTATATCCAAATCAGTATTTCAAGAGGAAGTCCATGGTTATAAGGCTCAACATCCTAAAGAAGAGGAACCTATTGATTTTATGGATGAAAGCTAAGCCATATCAACCATATTTGTTGAAGATGAAGAATTTATTAAAACACAAGATTTCAAGGACTTCTTGATTCAAATAAAAATGAATGATTTAGAGGAGAATAAGCAATGAAATTTTATGGGGGTTGAATAATCTAGACATGAGGTGGTCATTGAGAAGACACTTAAGGAGTTAAGACTTGATGAGATAAATTATACTTTGGAAGAGGCCAGAGAGATGGTGCAAAAAAGTAGCATGCTAATTGTTCCAAGGTTAACTCTCAAACATGTTTTCTTGCCTAACCAAGTCAAAAGATAAGAGGACCCTACTTTTGTTTCTGAATTTGATACTGAAGGAAAGATAGTTGGGTCATGGTAAAAACCCAAAACTAAGGTTTTAGCCACATGGGTGATTTTTAAGGGCCCTCATAAGTCCAAATTGCTTGATATTTTCAAAGGAACTGATGGTATGGCAGTGGTGCAAATAATGGAGAATACTTCTCCTTTGGTATCAACTACAAAATTAATGCATAGGGAAATTCTTAATAGAGACCAGGTCAAACATATACAAGATAAAATAGAACATGCAAAAACAGGGGAGACAAAGATGAACAAAGTTATAAATGAATTGTAACTTGATAATGCTGCTTTGAAGAAAGAATTGAAAGGGTTAAAGAGTAGTAAAAAGAGAAAGGATCTGTTACTACATAAGGATGCCTCTTGTATACCAATTTATGTAAAGAATGATGAAGTGTCAAAAGAAAAAATGGATAAGTATGTAGAGGAAAATCACCAATTAATAAGTATGAATGAAATGCTTTTACAAGAAATCCCTAAGCAAGCGTTGACTGCCTTAGAAAAAGTACTGACATGTATGGTTGATTTGGTGATTAGTAAGTGTGATGAAGTATATGATGGGTTCCATACTCTATCAGACATGTTAGAAACATTTGGTAAACATAATCCACAGTTAGATGAGATTTCTAGGAGGTTGAAGCCATCTCATTGTGATTTGATCAGGCTTTGTGATATTTCTCAAAGGGATCCAGATGCGCCTAGTGAAATCAAAGAAATAGAGGAAATGATTAATACTATTATGAATGAAATAAATTACATAGAACATGAAGAGGAAAGAATAAAATAAAAATTATCCTCATTTCATATTACTAAGCATTAGATAATCCATGATTTCATTGATAAAGAGGGACGTGTAAAGAATTCGGAAGAATGGAAAATAAAGCATAGAGACATGGTTCCATAGATCATTTGATCCCATTTGAAGGAAGATAAATACTTTAGTGTTAAGATTTTTAACATGTTCCTTGATAGGGTTGTTACATTAGAGAGTAGATTCTCAAAGTTCATGGTCAAAGTTTGAGCAATCACAAGCAAGAGATGGAAGGACCATTTTCTTAATATGCCATATGTTCTCCATTATTAGTGGCCTACTCATGTGAAGATCTCAAAATGGGTAGAGGAGTATTTGAGGCCCACCAAGATGTCTTCCTAGAAGAAGAACAAGTTCTCAAAGGATATGAGAAAACTGGTGAAGGATGACATGATGAATAAAACCCTAGGATTATTTCTTCCTTGTTTCAAGCATAATGTTTTCATAAGAATTTTTAGTTATCTTTTTTATGTATCTGTTTATTACATTATAGTATAATCTAATTGTAAATGGTCTAAATCTTGTCACTTCTCCTCATTTTGTATAAAGGAGAAACTAAGATTGTATTCTAAAAAAGATATAAGAAGATAGAATAGGAGATATAGAATAGAAGAAGTAGTACTTATATACAATGTACTCAGACTTTTGAAGAATCATATAAAGATCCAATTTCTTTCTCTACAATTGTGGTGTGAAATTATTTTCTGCTCAAATTGGTCCTTTGTGATTATTAATTTAGAGAATTAATTGCCATTTTTAAAACTTGTGCAAAGATATTATTTGTCCTTCACACTAATTTAAATATCAAGAAGCATTTGTGAAGTTTTGTCCTTATGTTTCTTGTCTGCTTGGATTTCTAAAAGAGAAATTAAAATCAATTAGACTAATTGGTGTGTTGTGTACTTGATCATTTTGCTGATAGGATTGAATGGTTGATAGTTTATTTAAAGGATAAAATATTATCTCACAAATTTGTACATGAGGGTTTGAGGAGGGGTGACTCTATGCCCAATAAGGATAAGGGGCTGGTCTTATTCATAAAAGATATAAAATTTCAAAACAAATCAATCATTATTTTTAGTAGGATAAAATAGATAGAATAGAAGTAGAAGAAAAGATAAGAGTTAATAAAAAGAAGTAGGAGATAAATATCAACACATAAAAATATTGTAGTTAAAATCAGGAAGTTAGAAGAAATAAAGAACTTAGAAAGTAAATCAGTTCATCTATGAAATACATGCCATTCTGAGTTAAAAGGTTGAAAGTACAAGATATAAAATAAAAATCATATTCTATTAAAAGGATCAGCTTTGAAGATCAAGTTGGTGAATAGGTGCACCTTCCTAGGTCTTATAGAGCCTAAAGTGAAGAGGATTCCAATCAAGTTTGATTGATGATGTTAGTTTTCCAAGACAATTGGAAAGTTTAAGCATAAATCTTGGAATGATTTTAGAATTTTCAAATCTATTAGTTTGGGAACCAACACACTCCATACATGAAAAAATTGAAAAAAATTCAACGTTGGCCCCATTCACATGTCAATATGCAGGGTCAACATGAGGAAACACCAATTTTTTGGGGAATAAAATAACCAATGGTATGATAAAATAATATCTAATAATAAATAGGCATAGAGTAATTAGGATTTGATCATATGGTAATTTATGTGGAGGAAGTGCATATACTCATCAAACACCTTCTTTCCTAAAATTGTTGAACGATGAGATTTCATCTTTGGACCACAAACTGGACATGCAAATTTTCCCTTTGTTTGAAGACCTACAAGATCATATATAATTAGATTAAATATGTCAATTTTTATAATTATATATAATGAATAGATTATTTAAAAAATATGCATGATATCTACTTCATTAAATTAAATATTGTTCAAGTGTATTCAAACATTATAACACAGCACAAAAATGATATTTTTTCTATTGATCTAGAGACATCATACATGGTTATGCAATTCCATAACTTTAGTAACTCGTCGATAAGAGGATCTATATATACATTCATATCTTTAACTTGGTACTTGCCTAGTTGAATGAACAGTAACATTACATAATTATTATAACCATTTTACTGAAATATATATAAATTAATGTACATGACTATTAAATGAAAAAAATATAAGTCATTATGCAACAAATAAGACAAATGAGATGCTAGTACGTTAAATAAAATTGATGTAATCAAATACCTAGAACAATCATTTCCAACATTATGTACTCCCTCTTTATTGACATCCATGGAGGAATGTTATTATTGATAATAAAAATAGGTCACACTGAGTAAATATATGCCATCTCTCCAAATAAATTCACACCATTCGCTACCAATGAAAGCCTGAGATTACAAGGTTCTTATTTAAAGTGTGGTCATTTTCCCTCCATGTCCCTAAATGAAGAACCATCTATAGGCATTCAAAGAATGTCATCTCTACTTCTATTGCATGCATGGTAATCCATAAATTGTGTTAATATTTTACACTTAAATAATTGTTGAATACATGGAATAATGAGAATATAATGAAGAAACTTGTGAGGCACCTTTTTTGTTAGTTGACCTTTTCGATATCTACTAATATGACATTCTGGGAATTCTATTGCAAATTCATGTTATTTATGATATATAATATGATTATTGTGACATGTATCTAATGATTGATAATCCATTCCAATATATTTCATAATGATAGATACATTTTGGTATGAGTGAGGTAAAATATTTGATGGTGTTAACAAAAATTCACCTATCAATCTACAATAAAAAATAATTTGTTATTAAAAATAATATTAATGGTACATATTTCATCCTTTATTTATTAGTGATGAACTAACACCAATAGTAGATGAGAAATATGACATATATGAAATAACTTAACATCCGTGAGATTTCTACATTGGATAAACCATTCATAACCTTCAAGTTCAACAACAAAAAGACAACAAAGAGAAGAGTTGTTTGGGAGCGTTCATAAAGGGGCTCGTATGCCTTCTCAAGTATAGGTAAATCATGAACATCACAAAATTCATCTGGATCATCATGATTAGCTCTGCCACTAAATGTGTCATGGATCATTGTATTTGTACCATCTTATTCAACTATGTTTTCTAGTACATGATAATATTCTTCCATAGGATCATTAACTTCATCTTTGATATTGACAGCTCCATGTTCCTCTCCTTGCAAAACCACATTCTCTGGGCCATGATAATCCATATCATGGGCCCTAGGGATTCCAACCTTTATAATAATGATAGAAACAAATAAACCATGATCATGATCAAGTGATTTTGTTTAAGTATAAAAATGTTAAAATAATATAAACATTTAAAAATTCAATCAATATAAAGACATATAATGAACACCTTACCAATGGACGATAATCATGCCCCCTTCATCTTGACCATGATCCCTAAAATGTTTCTCAGTTGTTGAAATTAAAATTCTTCTCCTCTTTAAGCCTTTGCAATCATTGAAAGGACAATAGTGTTTCCCATCACCCTTTCTTTTCAATCTAGCCCACAATCTAGCAAGTGTCTCTTCATTTTGTTCTGCACTAATATTATCTGACATGATTTTTATTTACCAAGATTGAATATTTAGATCTTCAAAAAATATCAAACTCACACTCCAATAAGACCCTCAAACAATTAGGTGAGGCATATAACAAGATTGTTTATTCTCTTCAACTTAATAATCACAATCAATGATGACAATAAATCCACTTGAAACAAAGGCCTACCAATGCACCTTAACATGACTTCTTTGCACTCTGATAACTCACCAAGGAAATATGGATTCCATCCATTATCAATAACTAATCATAATGCTCAAAGGACAAGTAACTAATCAAAAAATTGATCTCCAAAATTCCTTCAATCAGACTCCAAGAATCAGGAATCGTTCTACAATAAAATAATTTATAGTTCTACAACAAATCCATTTTCTAACTCCCAGAACAAGGTATAAATCAAAAGATTCACCATCAACATGGAATTCATCAATATATAAGGATTCTTCATGGATCAAATTCTACTTCTCTCACATAAAATTTCACATAGAGACTCTCAATAATAGTTGCAAGGTTCAACATAACACCTAGGGGTCATCCACATTCCCTTCTTGGACTCTTGAAAATATATTCTCAAACCAAGGACTTCCCTGTCATAGAACTCTGGTGCAAAATCAGAATAAATTCAACAAAATAAAATCATCAAATCTATCTTTAACCCCTTTAATTGCAAGGTTTTATAACATTTTTTGCACGCATTCACGCTTAACATATACCCGTTGGCCCAAAAATTAAGGAGGCGCCAACCATATACTCATTGAATTTAAGTGTATGTCTAAATAGTGACATAAATCATAAAGACGAAAATAGGGGTGGTCGATTTTATTGAAATAACAATGAAAAATTATGAACATCGCAATAGGGACAAACATCGGGCATAAATAAAATTAAAATTAAAATTTCATAGGTACTTGACAATGTGTTCAATTTTTGGATTTTCCGTTGAAATGTTTTGTCAAATTTTGGGGTTAAATGAGTTAGTGCAGGGATTAGTCTGAGGATCCATGGAAAAATAACATCTAATCAGTATGTGCATGCAAAATGTGAGCGGATTGTATGCCCCCATGTTAAAGCTATTGCAAATTCCTTAATGGGAGAAATTGCTTTAACGGATCCCACATGCATCCATAAGAAATGTTTCCATTATGAAATACTCCCAAGAAAGGAAAAATAAAGGAAAATGAGCACATGAAAAAAGAGAGCACGAAAGCGATATACCAAATCTAGGGTTAGTAGGTCATATGATAACTCGTGTATATTAGAATAATATCAAAATTAATTTTCATCATTCCTCAGAGGAAGTAGATCTAAAAACACAATGGAAGAAAGACATGTAAGAGTTACAAAGAACATTATTTTTGGGCTGACATCATGGAGACCAAAAAGAATAGGTAGCTACGGTTTTGCATCATCCCAAGCAGACAACACAAAGACACATGTACAAACAATGACACAATCATGACATAACATGTAACAAAATTTAGAAGAAGAGAGATACAAATAGAAGATTGCGTACAACATTACGATTCCTTTATCACCTTGCACCCATAGAGAAAAAATGGTCATTTAAAGAAATCTAAACAAAACATGAAACAAGAAGCACATCACAAAAAATTAGAAAACATAAAAGAAAAAGAAAATATCCACCATAAAAGAGGAGCTAGTCAAGCGTATTTCCTGCCCCCCATCATGGTCCATAGTGTTTAGGGAAGGAGGGTAACTCACAAGATGATAAACATAAAGTATAATAGATATAACAATAGCTAGTTACAAGCAACGACCTTGTTGTGAAGAGAGGTCAATGTGTTCATCACTAAGAGTCATAGATAACTATTGTGAAAGCATAGCTAGTAAATTATGATCAATATCAATAGTCTCATACATGGAATTAGAATCAATAGCATGAATATCATTATTAGCAGAAAGAAAATCATCATCAATAATATCTTCTTCATCTAGATTAATTTTAACAGAACCTAAGATACGAATAGAATTTTCATGTTTGTTCTTTTTAACTTTGTTTAAATTAACTTCTTCCTTTGGCTCAGGAATGGGTTGGTTAAAGGGAATTGGTGTATGAGGAAAAACAATTTTTTGAGAAGAATGTTGATGAGCTCTAGTAATATGCTTGCGGAGATGATCACGACCATGATGGCTACATTTGGTTTTGCTAGAGATTTGTGTTGGGATAAGATCAATAAACATTAGGTCCTTTTCTTCTTTTGGAGGAAGAACTAAAGGAACCCCACTAGGTTGAGAGATAGGTTGGGATATATGTCCATAAGAAATAGGAAGAGGTGGTGTAGGGAGAATTCCATGTCCGGGAAAAGAGATGGAACATCCTTAGGTTTTATAAGTTCATAAAGATTTTGAACCTTGTAGGCTTGGTATGATCTAAATAGATGGTCAGGATGGGTTTGAGAGGGTTGAGGCATAGAAGGCCAAAAGAAATCAAGGTCAATATAGTCACGAGGCACATAAGGTTGATAAAGACTATGGTTAATATTCATGATTTCTCTATTATGAGTAGATTTAATACATTTATGAGTTGGCATAACTGTTGCAGAGATTGTTGAGTGTTTATTGGTACATGTTTGATAACAGGCAGATCAATTATTGTTTTTTCATTGATGTCAACTTGGTAAAGTAATTGTTGACACTGTTCCTCATGTGCTTCTAGTACGATTATAGATGAATTATTTGTTGCAGTAGGAATTGGAGTGTGTGATAGTGGTTGGAGACCTAGAGACATATCTAGATGCATTTTATATGATCCCATATTTTGGGAACAAACACAGAGCAAGTTATGATCAATTGAAGGAGAAACAAGAGAACATACAAGTAATAGAAGCAATTGTAAGTAGCTTTTTTGATAGTGAATATGTTCACATTCATGGACTTGAGATTGCCTTTGATGTTTGGGAAAATCTAAAGATAATATATAGTGGAGACAGACATGTGCAAAAAGATACGGTAGATATATTGAAGGAAAAATATGATGACATAATTTTTGGAGGAATTGATTAGCTGAGCTTAGAGTTTGCAAAAGAGATGAATAAAGAGTTTGAGATGTCAATGATAGGAGAAATCAAGTTCTTTATTGGATTGCATATTTCACAACAAAAATATAGTATCTATATCAGTCAGTCCAAGTAGATAAAGGAAGTAATGAAGAACTTTGGAATGGAAGATTCCAAGATAGTTGGAGCCCCATGGTGACTGGATGCAAGCTATCTAAGGATGATGATTCAAGTGTAGTGGATGCAACTATATACAAATCCATGATAGGTAAGTTGTATTATGTTGTTCATAGTAGACCAAAAATTGCACAAGCAGTTGGAATAGTAGAAATATTTCAAGCTAATCCTAAGGAATCTTACATTGTAGCAGTCAAGAGGATTTTCAATTACTTGAAAGGAACAAAAGACTATGGTCTTTGGTATACTCACAAAGGTGATTTATCCTTGAGTGTTTTTACTCATACAGATTGGGTAGGAAAAATTGATGACAAAAAGAGTACAAGTGGAGGAGATTTATTCCTAGGAGTAAGACTTATGTCTTGGACAAGTAATAAGAAAAATTGCATCTCCCAATCTACTGCAAAAGATGATTATGTTACTGCATCTATAAATTGTACACAAATTGCATGGATGAGGTAGATCCTAGAAGGTATCAAAGAGAAGGTAATTAAACTTGTGACTATTAACTGTGATAATAGAAGTGCGATCAAAATTTCAAATAATCTAGTAATGCATTCTAATATTAAACACATTGCAATCAAATATCATTTCTTAAGAGAGGAAGTGCAAGAAAAGGTAGTCAAGTTGGAATATGTGTCAATGAAGGAGCACCTAGTAGATATATTTACTAAACCACTACCTAAAGATAATTTTGAGTATTTGAGAGGTAAGTTAGGGTTTACTCCCTACCTGAAAGACATTAAGATGTTTTTGTAAGCATCAATCTAATGGACTCATTGAATATTTTTCACTATTGGCTTGATATTAAAAGAGAGTACTTCTTAGGTGGAGCAGTTAGGGCAAAGGAAAGATGTTATAGAAGTAGGTGATCTATGTACCACCTTTGGCATTTTTTTCAAAGGGGGAGAAGATCAAAAGAAAGAAAAGAAATAGATACAAGGATTGGGAAGAAGATCATAAGATAAATTTGAAGGAGAAGACTAGGAAGATCAAGACAAGAAGATCCAAGAAAATCAATGTGGTTTTTCCATCAATGCCAAAGAGGGAGACTGTTTGCATAATATATGAAGAGATTGTTGAGTATTTATTGGTATAGGTTTGATGATAGGAAGATCAATTATTATGTTTTCATTGATGTCAACTTACATGTCAACTTGGTGTTGTAATTTTTGACAGTGTTCCTGATGCATTGCTAGTATAAGTATAGATGAATTGTGTATTGCAGTAGGAATTAGAGTGTGTGATCATGGTTGGAGACTTAGGGATGTCTCTAGATGCATTCTATATGATTTCATATTCTAGGAACAAACATGCAGAAAGTTATGATTGAATGAAGAGAAACAAAGAAGATAGAAGAACAAAGAATGATAAACAGTGAATGATTTGATTTTTCTATCAAATTGATATAGATTCAAGTGTCACAGTCATGATATGTCTATTTTGAATAATTTTTTTTGTTTATTATATGATGGAAAAAGGATTAGAGTACCAGAAGGCATCATTTCAATTGATAGAAGATCATTCTGTTCCTAATAGCTAAATGTTTTGAACCGGGTTGAGAAATTGGTGTTAGATTGGTGTGCGGTGGTGATGCAATCGATTGTAGTGGATGTTTCCATGATCCAGGTGTCATGATGACATGGCATAAATTTTTTTTAATGATTAATTTCTATTTCATTTGTTGAGGTGATAGAATTTAATCAAGTTTTGAAAGCATGTTGAAGAATTCAAAAAGGTTTTACTGTTCTTGATTTAATTTGATGTGTGATGGATTTGAATGCCAACTTGAAGTTGTAATTGAATGTTTTAGATTGGTAATACATTTTAGGGTTTAAGGATTCAGAAGGAAAGATTGTAATACATTTTTGAAGATGGTTAAATTCACTACTGACGCAAGTAGGGTAGGTAGATGGGGCCAAAGACTCTCCCAACTACCAAACTAGCTTGTAGACACAACAATGTGGAAGCAACAACATAGTGAGAGAAGAAACAATAGAGATCCTTTTTATTAATTGATCAAAATCATTACATGCTAGGATATCAGGCCTTTCTAGTGTTATGACCTGCATCTCCGTCCCTACATTTTGTGTGCAAAATGTTGGGTCCCCCTTTTTTTTCCCTTCTTTTTACTTTTGGTTCTTGCCTTGTCTTTCTCCTTTTGTTTTCTTTCTCTGGGGTTTTCTTCCCCGCGGTCTTGTTTTGTTTTGTTGGTTTCTCATGCCTTCAGGACCCCGGTCCCAGAGTTTGTCATCCTTTGTTGGGAACCAGATTCTGGACTCTGAGATTCTTCGCCACGATGTTCTCTTTCCTTAAGGTGATATCATCGCTGAGAATCCCCGAGCCTAGAGTTCGGAGGTCTGTCTGTCCAGAGTTTGCTGATGAGGATGTGGATTGCTTTTTACTGTGGGTATAAATAGAAGTTACCTATCATTTTCACATTTACCGTGATTAAACACTCAGAGCAATTTTAGAGCTATTTGTAGAGATTTAATGATAATCAGTGCTAAATACTTCCATCATTTTCGAGTGATTGTGCGTGGCTTGTGGTGGCTGATTGTGATCATTTGAAGGTTGTGACTATTGTAGAGCTTCTGTGGAGGCTTCTTTCCTTCTCCTTTCAGTGTTCTCAGGTTGGTGCCTCTTTTCCTGTCAGTTTTCTTTCTGGTTTTGCCACTTGTTGGTGGGTTGGCTCTGCCAGAGGGTTGTCTGCCCTCTGTGCAGGTGTAGTTAGCATGTAAATAGTGTAGAAAGCTATAAATAGTCTGTGTTTTCTTGGTTTCTTGTAGGCATTCATTCTACGGTGTGTATATGTGTAATTTTAGTGTATATTTGTTGTATATCCCTCCATTCCCCATGTATATATCTCTCAACTCCAATGTATATCCTTTTTTATAGTTTAGCAACCTCGCCGAGTAGCCTGTGTCATTGGTTTTCCGCTTGTAAGCTCATTTCGAGTAGAATACCACCTGTTTGAAACTCAGCTCTCGTCCGGTTTCAAATAGGCAATTTTCTCTCTCCTCTGTAAAACTAGTCTGACCCTCATTTATGTCCCATGCACACATTTGAATCTATCCAAGTGGCCTTCACTTTTCACACATTCAAATAGTTGGCTCCGCTGTCATTGCCATAACTCCTATTTATTACCTACCCACGTGGCACCCACGTGGGCCTGACGGTTTGCCTTTTTTCACATCTTCACCAACGGTTACTTCTCTGGCCTCCAGGTCTCTTGCCATCATCCATCTTGTGTCCTTACCAAATGTGATAAAATTCCCAGACCCAGATGGTCAATCAAATTCCTAAGTTCATAATATGTATGTGCTTTCCAGAGTTTTTGAATGAAACTAACTTTTCAGGGAAAGCAAACATCACGGTGGTAAGATCGCTAGACCCTAGAGTATTTATTTATTAATGCATTCTGATGGTTGCTTTTCCTTACGGATTTCTAGAGTGCACTTCCAAACATGTCTGAAGCATCTGCATCCTCACCACCCGAAAGTCTAGAACTACCTTCCACGACGGCTACTAGAGTGGCTGTTAAATCCAAAATAGAGAGGGCTTTGGAGAAGTTTCCCCTAAGCATGAAGTTTGTGAAACACAATGTTATCATGAGCTTGAAGATCGAGTCTAAAGTTAAACTCATTACCAACACCAGCATCGGGATGTGGCCCGAGATGCAAGCCTTAGTGAAAATGATGTACATCCAGTGACAGGCTGGAGATCAGCTAGCCATCAATGTCGGGGACTCTGGGATTCTTAAGGTGGCTTGTTTCCTGCACTCTGTACAATTTCCAGAGCTTATTCTAACAATGGCCGCCAATTACAACTCTTCTGTCTAGGCTATTATGCTTGTAGTCGCAGAACCCACCGAGTACCCTATTCCTCTGGTATCCCTCGACCCTGACACCTTCTAGGCGGGTCTGGGGATCCCTCAATTTGACAAACCTACTGTGGTTACAAGGTTGGATGCCTTAGCCCAATTCACGCAATTAGAGGAGGCACCCAGATATATATGAACAATCACTGGCTCAAGGTCCCAAAGAGGGACCCCAAGAGGATGAAGATAGAGATTCCCAGGTCTGAGTTCAAAGAGAGCATCAGATGGGAATGATAGCACTATCTTGAGAATTTGGGAAACCCTCTGCCTGTGAATTTTCTCCATGGATGTATTATTTCCTCCTTGGCATCTCCAATAAGGGAGGGTATTTCGACTAGGCAGCTATAATTTCAAACCACGTCGACTCTCAGTTCCTCCAACTAGCTAAGAAGAAGAGATTTTACATGACTTCTTATGTTTTCTGGGCCCTGGAACAATAGAGGCCCCATGGCCATGGGCTACTCATAGATGGCATCCTCAGGCTTGGCCCGGATCAAAAGGCCTTGTGGGATTACTTCCTAGAGATTCAATGGGAGGCCAGCTTCCCCAGTTTCTACAGAGTAAATGACGCATTCATTTACTATCACCTGCTCACACCCACCCGGGACGTAGGATATCGCCTATCCACAAAGGGTGATGAATTTGGTCCAGAGCTACAGATATTAATACATCAAATTCCAATAGCACACTTATATTAGGGTCACCGGCTTCTCCGGGAAACCCTACTTGTTTCCCAAGCACTGTGGGGACAAGATAGTTCTCTTGGAATACTGCAGGCAGATGATGGAGTTGCATGCATTCTTTGCCTTAAAGAAGGTAACCAATATTCCCTTCCCAATCAATTGTGGGAACTATTCATGTAGTTTGGCTACCATGAAGGAGGCAGATAATGAGCTTAAAAGCTACAACCTAGAAGAGTTCTACTTGACGCAGAAGAATTTTGACCCACATGAAAAGATTATAGCGACACTTCCCCCGGCTTCAGAGCCCCATCAATACCATATGGAGGACTTTTGAGAAGATTGCCAGGATGACATGGAGGTGCGGAGCGGGCACTACATTAGGATGATGGTAGGCATGATGGAAAGGTTGAAGCTCTAGAGGTTCCCAGAGAACTTCTCGGATGCTGGCCCCATGATCGATCCCTAGTACAAAGTAAAGGGGATTGATACAATGGCCCTCCTACCGGTAAATTGGGATGCCCAAGAAGGGCCAATAATTGAGTACTTCATCCAAGAGGTGGTCGAGAAAAGCCATGCTTACTTCAAGAAGACGTGCCCTGGGAGTGCCCATAGAGCAGCCCAGCCAGTACCAAAGTTAACTCCGGGGGCCAAGAATTCTTCACAAAGAGTGGATAAAGGGAAAGGAATAGATACAACTCCTCCTATGAAAGAAGTACCACTAAAAGAAAAAATAAAGCAGTCAGTGGCAGCCTCCCAACAAATGAGGGAGAAGTTACATGGCTGGCCACTCCAGTACTCATGGCTGGGCCAATTCATCCCCCTTCCTCCCCATCATTGGCAGCCTTGATGGTAAAGGCAATGGGGGTAGATCCAGTGGAATAAGAAGTGCTAAGGGATGCGGGGCCACCCTTAGTTACCCGAAGAAGGAAGAAGCTTAACCAAAAGCCTAAGGCAGAGCCAGGGTTGGGTATGCCCCAGACCCCACAAGTGGAGATCCTCTCTTCTAGTTCCCCGGAGCCAGAGAGAGAAATAGAGCCTGCTGAAGTCCCAGCTAGTCCTCCCTCACAGGATGAATTTGATGATGTCTTTGCAATCGACGAGTTCAGGAACCTGCAAGGGGACACCAAGAAAACAAAGGCCAAAGTCCCAGCCCAAGAGGAAGCTGTGGAACAAGAACCTGCACAGGAGCAGAAAGATCAGATAGAAGGGGAAAAGGAAGAAAAGCCAGAGATCGCCTTGGAGGCTCTAGAGATGCAAGATCCAGGGGTGGACCAACAAAGGCAGAATGAAAAAATGACATCTGCTGGGGGAATCAAACCTATGGGAGTAACCATAACCCCAGCCACCATGTTCCAAGTGCCACTCCTAGGGATGACCTTTGGGCAATTAGTTACCATAGCCTAGACTTTAAATCTCGGCCCAGTATCTCCACTATTGCCAAAAGATGTGCCAATAGAAAAAGAAACCCCAATGATAGATGCCGAGGAACAAGAGGGGAAACAAGAGGAAGAAATCTGTGAGGAAGCCAACAAGAGTCCAAATGAAGTGATGGATACAAAGGACAAGGCTGAGGATATAAATGTCACTGTGGAGGATATTGATGATAAAGTAAAAGACACAGGAAAAGGGGTTGATGAGACCCACACCACTGAGGAAGAACAGCTGCAGGGCACCGGGGAA
The DNA here is from genome assembly GCA_018584345.1 of Thuja plicata. NCBI lineage: Eukaryota > Viridiplantae > Streptophyta > Pinopsida > Cupressales > Cupressaceae > Thuja > Thuja plicata. Next base: position 393,739 of record MU223583.1, read on the forward strand.
GAACCAAAAGAATAGACTTTGGAAAATAAGCCACCCTTGCCACCTCCATGGTTGGTGGAGAGAAAGAAAAGAAAGGCTCTGTCCACTCCTGGAGCTCCTCTCTCCCTGGCCAAAATGATGGCTCAGGTCCAGGCCCCACCAAAGGCCAAGAAAGCCTACATGATTCATACTCTTAGAACTGGGCCGGGCAGAGAAACAATTGCCATTATGGCGACACCTCCCCCAGATGCTGATGAAGCAACCATAGAGCCCGGAGATTATAACATTACAGAGGTATCACTAGGAAAGAGGGGAAAACAGGGTGAAGTGGACCTCTTAAAAGAAGCGGCCAGGGCAGTGGAGGCCCGTTATGAAAAAGAGGCCCAAAGGCTTAAAATAGAAAAGGAGAAAAATGCAAACCTTATGGGGTTGCTTACTGAGCTAGCCCGACCTATCAACACCGCCCCTCTAGAGGCTTGCACATCTGAGGCTCCACTACTGCAGAGTGACATTGACTCCCTCTGAGCAATGAAGAAAAAGGCCTAGGTGGTCGATGAATGGGTTGCTCTACAATTAGGGAACACCTAACATTTCCTGGTATCCACCCTCCCAGACTTATATGCTGCCCAACATGTTTTGCACTAGGCAGAGACTCTCATTGACCTATGGCAGGGTGATATTGAAAACTATCGAGCATGGAAGGAGCTTCAAGAACTCCTTGGTCTAGGGGAGGAAATGGTTTCTGGATCTAAAATTCTGGAGGATGAATCATTTGATTTCATGAGAATCCAACACTCTAGACTTGACCTCACATCAGAGGTAACTAAGCAAATGGTGGGGACTCTACAAGAGAAGGTCAATGCAGTGAAATATTCTTTCAATTTATACAAGTCTTTTGTAACAAAAATTTCTGGGGCTGACCCCCTAAGTACAGATACGTGCACGCCAAAAGATTCAATTTTGGGGAGTTTTGATGAAATGATGAAGTCCTGATATCAGTCCCTAGAGGGAATAGATGGTGCTCAAATGATGAGATTAACTCGTATGGTGCTTAGTGGCCACGATGTAGCAAAAATGGCCGATGAATTTAAGGAGAATGTTCTGGACCTGGGGGAACAAATTGAGGTGGCTAAGTATCGAAGGGCCGGCTTGAAGGATATCAATAAAGATGTCATCTCCCACCTCCTCTGGGCCTTCAATGATAACAAACAACAATAAGGTTTCTCCGGAGGCTGGAGAAAATCCAAACATTTGGTATTCTTTATTCTTTCAGAACATAAGTTCCCAGATCCAGAAGTCTCAGATCCCAAATTTTGTATTCTTTCAAGTGATCCGTGTCCCAGTCCCCAAGGCCATCCGGTCACTTTTAGAAGTAGTTAATAAAGACTGTTAGAAGGTAGTTGGCTACATCAAGGGGGTGTCCGATCAATACTTGGCTTTTTGATAGATGCTCTTCTCAAGGTGCCATTTTAGAGGTACACCTAGAAAATTAAAGATAGGGCACCGTACTTCCCATTTATGAGGCATGTAGCCTCGATCCTTGGGGGTTCAATTTCTTCCTTCTCTCTCCCAGCTCTCTTCTCGAGACTGATTCTTTCGCTATATATTCTTGTCTCATTCTTCTGACATGTCAGGCCAATTATATCTCAAGGTCTTTTGTAGGGTGGCGCAGGTAGTACCAGCCCCCAGATGTTATATTTTATTGAAATATGATGTAAAATAGGGTTAGGGTTAGGGTTAGAAGAAAGTGTATAAATAGTAAGACCAGCCCATTTCCAAGGGTCGGCAAAATTAATGATTTTTCTGTCCACAATAATAGAAAAGATATTTTTCATCTTAGTTGCAGAGCTCAATGCTCCATTGTTTCACTTTCTAATAGTTAGATGCTCCCTTGGAGCCACCATTGTATCACACACCAATGCTTGCTGGAAGAAACATTAATGAGGAAGGGAGAATTCTTTGCAATGATGTTATTGGCATTCAAACTTCTAAGTTAATGGTATTTTATGTTTCATGTTCTTTATGTCTTCTACTCTTATATGTCAAGTAGATTAACAACCTCTGTTCCCTTGCTACTGATAAAATACTAACTGATGGTTGCATATTTCTTCGGTATTCAATGTAGTATATCAGAGCATTATTGATGTTTTGAATGTTTAAGCATGACTATAGTTAGATGAAGTACTTCTAACCCTGTAGGATATTTTCTATTTTATTTTCTAAGTGTAGAATGCTTGGAGGAACCTCACCTTACTAAATCTCTAGAGAGAACGAGTTGAAGAAACTAGCTATCCTCCTTGAAAATAGTCACCTCTCCAAACCGATCCCTGCATCGTCGTGACCCGACACCCAGGTGCTTGGAGGCCCAGGGAATCTAACTTCCCCGGATAACCTTTGCAGGTGGAGTTGGCCGATACCCCCGGTACCCGGTGACAACTTATGACTGTTGGCGAACCCGGTTAGAAAAACCTCATCAACAGAAACTGGCACTAGAAGGAGGGCATGAACTCATCCCCTTCTTGAGATTCTGATTTTACACCTCTCAAGGTTTCCCTAAGTTTTAGTTTTAGGACTCAAGCCTTCAGTGGGATTGGGTCTTTCTCCCCAGCGAAATTTTAAAGAATCCTTACGTCCGCCCTGAATCCTGGAAGGTTTGTCAAACTTGAGCCTCCTACTCGAAAGAAATAGACCCTGAAAACCACACCAGTCGCCATTGTCTGGGGGTCTAGCATACCTCAGAATACCCAAAATTCTCAAACAATCCTGGGAACTAGTGCTCAAACTACTCAAAATCCAGTTCCTTGAATGGCTGCATATTTCAGAAACATTAGGTCCCCAATGAGATCTTTTTCGGGCGCAATCAATGACTTACCCTTGCACCTGAAGAAGATCAGCCCATGATATGAGCACTTAGGCTCACAGACCATAGTAGAGCATTTATAGGAATATAAGGATGCCATGAACTGACACTGGATCTAGCATGAAAATGTTGTGACCCAGATGTTTCCCTTATCTTTAGGGCAAGGTGAGTTGAACTGGTACCTTAACCTTTCCACCAACTCCATTAATAGTTGGCAGGACATGGAGGATGCCTTCCTAGCTACCTTTCACATACATGTGGACCCAGACTAGTCCCATAGCCAGTTCATCTCCATTAGGAAGGAACCCAATGAACCTCTTGCAGCATTCAACTATTGGTTCCAGTGCACCTTGAAGCGGTGCACGGGTCCTTTTATTCCATCCCCAGAAGTAACCATACAGACTTCCCTTCACACGATGGACCCCTTTTTTTCCACTCTCCTTTGGAGAACAACCACCATAGGCGACTGAGACACTTTCGTGAAGATTTACAAGCTAGCTTTAGAATTATCCCGTGGTCTCAACAAATCCCCGGGCAGGATTGGGCAGAGCGTGCCCTTCAACATGATCCCAAGAGGAACAACGTATGTTAGGGGGTATAACCCCAATCTGACAATGGGTGCTCCCTCAATGGAAATGAATCCCCCACCACCGCTGATAGACCAGCATGCCCAATATGTTTATCCAATGCAGACTCAGGTGGTACAAGGTCTGGAAGCTTTCCCTTGGAATCAGCCACAGTAGGCACAACAACCTTAGGTACAACCATCTGGAGTGCCCTTCTTTTAGTCATTTATGATTGGAGGATTTTCCGCCCTCGACTCTAGCTAATACTGTTGCCTTCCTAGAAAACCAACAACAACAATCGTCACACTGTGACATCAATACTCAGTTGACCGCTGAGGTTGAGTCCCTTTGGTAAATATTGTCTACCTTGACTGTGGACATGGGTCAACTGAAGGTGGGGTCCTATGCTCCCCAGAATTCTAATTTCCAGAGGGGAAATATCTTCTCCGGCCAAAAAAACAACAATGTCAGGGGAAGAAACTTCAACAACAGGCCTAGGCCCAATCAACAACAATAGAATAATAACACGAACATTGGAGGTACACCTATGAACTAAAATGCCAACCAAAATGGTGCTGGACCATCACACTTCACACCAATCATAGACTTCCAGCCCATGACTAATTGGTGTAGATTGCACGACACAGGCTCACACAATGAGGTGAATTGTGCTACATTGGAAAAGGTCATCATGATCTCCTAGCTAGACAGACAAAAATCGCATGATGCTACGCCTCCAGAGCCTCCTGTTCAAGAGTCAACCCATAGTGCCTTCACCTGTGAGACCATCTTCTTTGGGAATTCCAGGGAAGATGAAGAGGAATATGAATTGCATGGATTATTTAAGGAATCTATCTCGCCCTTTGAGGCCAATGCCTTCACCAACCCATAGAATCCATACAATACTTGGAGTCAGGTTGGTAAAGGACCATCTTACATTCCTATGCCCCCTATCAAGGACACTCCTCCTCCCTAGGATAACGCAACTGACTGACCCACTCCTGTAAAAGGTTCTAGCTCTAACCAAGTGAAAGACCTAGCAGAGGAAAATAACCAATTTCTGGGAGGAAGATTTGACATTACAAGGGCGTTAGAATAGACCACCACCCCCATGACCTTGATGGAGGTCCTGCTAAACTTTCCTGAGCAGAAGAAAACTCTTCTGAAGCTCTTGGGAAACCCGAAAGTCCTCAGCCGCCCACACAAGATTGTCTCATTTGAAGATGCTAATGCGACTATCTTTCGGGGGAATAATGAAGATCCTCCCTTCCTACGAGGCCTAAATATCCAAGGCAAGAACATACACAATTTCTTAGTAGACTCCGAAGCTTTGGGTAACATAATGCCCTTATCCATTTGTTAGAAGCTCGTATTCCATCCCACCCCATATAATGGTGCAGTGATCCAGCTAGATAAGACTACCATAAAAATGGTGGGGTAATTGAAGAACATCTGGATATAGCTTATCCAGGACCCCAGGATAGCCAGCATAATTGACATCCAAGTGGTGGACATCCCAGAGACTTATGGGATGTTATTAAGTTAGAATTGGTCTAAGTCCTTGAATGGATACTTTTTGACCGACTTCACCCATTTATGGCTCCCCTGGGAAGGAGAATCAAACAAGATCTGGGTCGAAAGTGAACCCCAGATGAAATAGGCCCTTATCAAGGTTGGGAGGGTTAGTGAGGTCTTCTTCTCTGAGACTTCCCCGGGGGTGTATTAACCCTTTGAAATCTTAACATTTGATTTCATCTCCGGGGAAGATCCCATAGTGTTGCAGAGAACCCAGGACCTAGAAGAAAAGCTGAGAGTTGAGGTTGACTCTCAAGGTGCCACAACTACTCTCGCTACACTTCTATTCAGCACTTGGTGCCGAGTACACTATCAGAAACATTCAGAGCTTGAGTGTGGGCCCTGCCTTTCAGTCGCCACCTGACACATCAATGCAATCTAAAATAAAGGACATATAGTTGATTCTCCAAAGCCCAGTGTTCCTATAAGATGCACTCCTGTGGTGCCATATCCCTGGGAATCCCAAATCCAAACTCCTTTGAAGGAAAACCCTACCTGCACGCCAACAGTCCAGGAGGAAGATCCTCCCAAGTCTCCCAAAAGCAATCCAAAGGCTACTCTCACTCCGCAGCCCCAAATTACAAACAATGATTTGTGGACCCTCAAGTTCGATGGGTCCCGATCCAAACAAGGCTGCGGGGCCAGAGTAGAATTAATTAACCCGCAAGGGAAGTCCTTCCTCATGTCCTAAAAAATGTAGTTCAATTGCACAAACAATGTCATAGAGTATGAGGCTTTGGTCCTTGGACTCTTATTTATGTTAAGGAAAGGTGTCACCCGCCTCTGGGCTCTGGCTGATTCAGAGTTGGTTGTCAGATAGGTTCAGAGTCAATATACATGTCACAATAAGAGACTGGCTGCATACCACAATCGAGCTTGGAGCCTTATTGAAGATTTTGATGCCTTTGGCATTGACTTCATTCCTCGGCGATGGAACTATGTCTCGGATGCCCTTGCCATTCCTGCCAGCACACTTGAGCCAATGGCCGGCTTGCGACTCCAGAGATTTTCAGTTGAGATGGTCCCCACCTTGTCCATCCCAGATAATGTCACCCACTTTCAGGTTTTTGAAGATGATCAACATATCCTAGCCTTCATGGCCAATGTTGGCATCTTTGAAGACCAGATAGTGGAGGAATGAGACCATGACGATACTGGGCAGGGTGACAAAGATGATGGGATCATAGACCTACCTACTAATACCATCCCAAAGGGGATGGTTGCACTGAAATGAATCTTCAACTTGGACCCTCAGGCCTGGGAAAAGATGTCATCTTCCTCTGAGGGAGGAAAGTTTGAAAAGGTAAACATCAGCCAACCTGGTGAAGAAAAGATGATCCATATTGGCACCTCCTTCTCCCCTGAGGAGAAGGATAAGATTCTCGTGGTTCTATGAGAATACATAGATGTAATTGCATGGGGTTATGAGGATTTGAAAACATACGACACATCCATTATGACTCATACTATTCCCCTGAAACCTGATGCTAAGCCTTTTCTACAGAAGCAATGATCAGTCAACCCATTATCGAGCCTTTGATTCATCAAGAGGTAGAAAAATTGCTATCAGCCTGGATAATCTTCCCAATCTAGCACACTACATGGGTTGCCAATCTAGTCCTTGTGAGAAAGAAGAATGGTGAGATCTGCCTTTGCGTAGATTTCTGAAACTTGAATAAGGCCTCCAAGAAAGATAACCACCCTCTCCCTTCATTGGATGAGGTGTTACAGATAGTGAATGGATCCCAGATGATGTCATTCTTGGATGGGTACTCTGGGTATAACCAGGTCATGGTTAAGTATGAAGATCAGGAGAAAATAGCATTTACCACCAAGTGGGGAACGTTTGCATACAGGAGAATGCCCTTTGGTTTGATTAACACAGGGGCCACATTTCAAAAGGCTATGGACATTGCAGTAGAGGGCCTTGTGAATTGGTGCATAATCATCTACATGGATGATTTGACCATCTTTTCCTGAGACAGGCGTGACCATTCCGCCCATCTCGCTCAGATCTGCGAGAGATGTCACCGGTATGGAATATCCCTCAACTCCAAGAAGTGCATATTCAGGGTGACCAAAGGAAAGTTGCTTGGGAATATCATCTTTGAGAGGGGCATAACCATTAACCCTAAGAGAGTTGAAGCATTGCTAAACTTACAAATGCCTGGTAGCAAAAAAGAGATGCGATCTTTCTTCGGAAAGATCAACTTTGTCCAGCGGTTCATCACTGGATTTGCCAAAATAGTCAAACCACTCAATGAAATGATGAAAAAGGATACCAAGATTGAGTGGAGTCCTGAAGAAAAGTGGGCATTCACCCAGATCAAACATACAATAATAGAAGCACCTGTCCTAGCTAGTTCAGACTACTCCCTTCCATTTTACATTTACTCATTTTCTTCGCCGCATTCTACCACAGTAGTGTTGACTCAAAAGGTTGAAGGGGAAGAATGACCAATAGCTTTCATGAGCTCCCCCTTCAAGAATGCTGAAGTCTGGTATTCATCACTAGAAAAGTAGGCCTTCACTCTAGTTCATGCCGTGAAGAAATTTTGGCATTATATTCTCTGGAGTAAGGTGCATGCTATCATTCCGGACCAAGCTATGAAGTCTCTGCTGATGTAGAGTGAGTTGGGAAAAATATGGGGGAAATGGATGGCCATCCTCTAAGAATATGACTTATAAATGCAGCCCATGAAGATAGTCTATGGCCAGGGACTGAGTCGAGCGATGGCAGAAGAGACTCCCTGCATAGAATGTCAAGCTTACATAGTGGAGTCCATCACTCGAGACCCGTGGTATACCGATTTGGTATATTTTATACTAAATAACAAATGCCCAGAGGGATTATCTCCCAATAAACGCCATGCCCTACGGATGAAAAGTGCTCAATTCATGATCAAAGACTCCATGCTCTACCATAGGAACTATGAGGAAGTGTAACTCCGGTGCATCAACAAAGACCAAGCTATGAAGATGATTGATGAATTTCACTGGTAGTTTGGGACCGGGCATGGCTCAGTCATTTCCACTGCTCATTAGATCCTTTGGGCCGGATACTATTGGCCCTATATATTCAAAGATGTTTACACTCATGTCAGAAAATGCCACACTTGCCAAACTACAGCGCATCATGAGCGTAACCTGGCTATGCTTTTGCAACCAGTCTTCGAGGCTAGGCCCTTTTCCCAATGGGAATTTGACTTCATCAGGGAAATTAACCCCAAATTGTCTACCAACCACTGATACATTCTTACTGCTACTGATTATTGCACCCAGTGGTCCGAGGCTATACTGTGTAAGAATAACACGATAGACGTAGTTATCAAATTCCAGGAAGAAAAAATCGTCACAAGGTTTGGAATGCCCTTTGGTTTGGTATGTGACAATGGTCTGACATTTTCTTTGATGTAATTACTCGAGTGGACCTATAATCGAAAGATCACTCTGAAGTTTTCCAGCAATTATTACCCCCAGGGGAATGGCGTTGCTAAATCTACAAATAAAAATCTACTTGAAGTGGTCAAACACCTGCTATAATAGAATCCCCAGGATTGGCATCAAAAGTTAAGGTTCTCCCTCTGGGTGGATTGCATTCAAATCAAGGCTGCCCTGGGAACATCCTTGTTCCACCTAGTTTATGGCCAGAACCCTGTATTCCCAATTAACTTATAGATCCCAGTTTTATAGTTTATGTAGGAATTCAGCAACAGGGACAACATTGTGGAGGTTCGGCTCCTAAAACTGGTGTGAATGGAAGAACAATGAGATTCAGCCCTTGAGTGTTTCACGCATCATCAAGTAGTGGTAAAATGATGGTTTGACCGTAGAGCCCAATACAAAGCTTTTCAGATTTCAAACTTGGTTTTGTTGTGGGATAAGGCCTGAGAAAAGAAAGGAAAGCATACCAAGTTCCAATGGCTCTAGCTCGGACCATATCTAATCTCAGAAATCTACAGGGCAAATACTTACTGCCTTAACACCATGACTGGGGAACCTATCCCATTGCCGGTCAATGGAAAGTTTCTCAAACACTACTTTGAATAGGATAAGTTTGTCTGAAATTATACTTTATGTAAATCCTTCCACTTGTAAATATTTCTTTCCCAGTACCTTGTTGGGAGGTACCATGCCTTGTAGATAGCCTTGTCGGCTGCCCTCTGGGACAGTCCTCTTTTAGTGGTTTTTGTTTTCATTTCTGGTTTTCTTTTTGGGTCCCGATGTTTTGTTCTCTCTTGTAAGGATTGGAATGTTTTGCATAAACTCTGGTCTCTGGTACGATGTCTGTAGCATGGTGAACTTAAGAATCTATCTTTAGCATATTGGAACTGGCCCAGTCTCCGGAGCTATTTTACAAGTTTGGTGGTACATTTTGAGCAATCTCCATTGGATTTTATCCGTGCAGGTTTGGCAATCAGTGAAACAAAAAAATATAAGGAACAAGTAATCGGACGTGCTAAGAGTAGATCGGTTGTACTGGTTAGTTGACCCAGGTTTGAAACTTTAAAGAATTATTTCTGGGTTCAGAGTTTTATCCCCTACTCAACATATAAAATAGGTGGAAAGGTGAAAGAAGTACCACCGTTAAGATTGGCTAAGCTTAAGCTTAATGGTGAAAGAAGTACCGCCCTCCCACCTAGAAATGAAAAAAATAACAAGAAAAAGGAAAGAGAGATGAAGCTCCGGTCTCTAAGAGAAATGAACAAACCTGATGATTGGTTCAATGTAATTAGTGCCTCTTCTGTACTCCTCCCAGAGGTCATCGGCTTGATCTCCTTCCAAAGCACACACTCCACCACTGATGGAAGACTATGGAATGGATCCCGTGTAGTCAGATTTTCTCAGATATGTTACTCCTTGCTTGTCAGACACTTTGAGTAGTGACTTGTTCTAGTGTTGCTAACCAGAGATTCTGTAGCTCTCAAATGTGCTAAGGCATTTGTCCTAGATAGTCACCATTTTTTATGCCCTGCATCTCCTTCTCTACATTTTTTGTGCAAAATGTTGGGTGCCCCTTTTTTTCCCTTCTTTTAACTTTTGGTTCTTTCCTTGTCTTTCTCCTTTTGTTTTCTTTCTCTGGGGTTTTCTTCCCCATGGTCTTATTTTGTTTTGTTGGTATCTCATGCCTTTGGGACCCCAGTCCTAGAGTTTGTCTTCCTTTGTCGGGAACCAAATTCTGGACTCCGAGATTCTTCGCCATAATGTTCTCTTTCCTTAAGGTGATATCGTTGCTGAGAATCACCGGGCCCGGAGTCCGAAGGTCTATCTATCTAGAGTTTGCTGATGAGGAGGTGGATTGATTTTTACTGCAGGTATAAATAGAAGTTACCTATCATTTTCACATTTACCATGATTAAACACTCAGAGCGATTTCAGAGTGATTTGCAGAGATTTAATGATAATCAGTGCTAAATACTTCCATCATTTCTGAGGGATTATGAGTGGTTTTTTGTGGCTGATTATGATTGTTTGAAGGTTGTGGCTATTGTAGAGCTTCTATGGAGGCTTCTTTTCTTCTACTTTTATCATTCTCAGGTTGGTGCCTCTTTTCCCATTGGTTTTCCTTCTGTCTAGTGCTGTTTTCTTATTGTTTTTGGTTGTCTTTGCCTCTTTCTTCTATTTGGTTATTTTGTGTTTCTTTCTGGTTTTGCCGCCTGTTGGTGGGTCAGCTCTGCCAGAGGGTTGTCTACCCTCTGTGTAGGTGTAGTTAGCCTGTAAATAGTGTAGGAAGCTGTAAATAGTCTGTTTTTTCCTGGTTTCTTGTAGGAATTCATTCTGTGGTGTGTATATGTGTAATTTTAGTGTATATTTGTTATATATCCCTCCATTCCCCATGTATATATTCCTCAACTCCAATTTATATCCTATGTATATCCTTTCAGATAGTTTAGAAAGCTCACCGAGTGGGCCGTGTTGCTGGTTTTCCACCCGTAAGCTCATTTCGAGCAGAATACCACCTGTTTGAAACTTGGCTTTCGACCAGTTTCAAACAGGCAATTTTCTCTCTCCTCCGTAAAACTAGTCTGACCCTCATTTATGTCCCATTCATGCATTTAAATCCGTCCAAGTGGCCTTCAATTTTCATGCATTCGGATAGTTGGTTTCACCGCCATCGCCATAACTCCTATTTATTACCTACCCACATGGCGCCCACATGAGCCTGATAGTTTGTCTCTTTGCACATCTTCACCAATAGTTACTGCTCTGGCCTCTAGGTCTCTTGCCATCATCCATCCCATGTCCTTCTTACCAAATGTGATAAAATTCTTGGACTCGGATGGTCAGTCAAATTCCTAAGTTCATAATATGTATGTGCTTTCCAGAGTTTTTTAATAAAACTAACTTTTCAGGGAAAGCAGACATCACGGTCGTAAGATCTCTGGACCCTGGAGTATTTATTCATTAATGCATTCTGATGGTCGCTTTTCCTTGTAGGTTTCTAGAGTACACTTCCAAACATGTCTGAAGCATCTGCATCCTCACCACCTGGAAGTCCAGAACTACCTTCCACGGCGGCTACCAGAGCAGCTGTTAAATCCAAAATAGAGAGGGCTTTGGAGAAGTTGCCCCTAAGCATGAAGTTTGTGAAAGACAGTGTTATCATGAGCTTGATGATCGAGTCTAAAGTTAAACTCATTACCGATACCAGTGTTGGGACATGGCCTGAGATGAAGGCCTTAGTGAAAATGATGTACATCTAGTGACAAGCTGGAGATCAGCTAGCCATCAATGTTGGGGACTCTAAGATTCTTAAGGAAGCTTGTTTCCCGTGCTCTATACAATTTCCAAAGCTTATTCAGATAATGGCTTCCAATTACAACTCTTCTGTCTAGGCTGTTATGCTCATAGCCACAGAACCCACCGGGTACCCTACTCCTCAGGTATCCCTTGACCCTGACACCTTGTAGGCGGGTCTGGGGATCCCTCAATTTGACAAACCTACTGTGGTTACAAGGTCAGATGCCTTGGCCCAATTCATGCAATTGGAGGAGGCTGCCCAGATATATATGAATAATCACTAGCTCAAGGTTCCAAAGAGGGACCCCAAGAGGATGAAGATAGAGATTCCCAGGTCTGAGTTCGAAGAGAGCATGCAGATGGGAATGATAGCATTGTCCCAAGTCTTTGGGCAACCCTTTGCCTGGGAATTCGCTCCATGGATGTATTACTTCCTTCTCGACATCTCCACTAAGGGAGGGTATTTCAACTGGGTAGCTATAATTTCAAACCACATCGACTCTCAGTTCCTCCAACTAGCCAAGAAGAAGAGATTTTACATAACTTCTTATATTTTCTGGGCCCTGGCACAGTAGAGGCCCCACACCCATGGGCTACTCATAGATGGTGTCCTCAGGCTTGGCCTAGATCAAAAGGCCTCGTGGAATTACTTCCCACATATTCAATGGGAGACCAACTTCCCTAGTTTCTGGAGAGTAAACGACGCGTTCATTTACTATCACCTGCTCACACCCACCCAAGACGCAGGATATCGCCTATCCATAGAGGCGATGAATTTAGTCTAGAGCTACGGACATTATTATATCTAATTCCAATAGCACACTTATATTAGGGTCACCGACTTCTCTAGGAAACCCTACTTATTTCCCAAGCACTGTGGGGACAAGATAATTCTCTTGGAATACTATAGGTAGATGATGGAGTTGCATGTATTCTTTTCCTTAAAGAAGGTAACCAATATTCCATTCCTAATCACTTTTGGGAACTATTCATGCAGTCTGGCCACCGTGAAAGAGGCAGATAATGAGCTTAAAAGATACAACCTAGAAGATTTCTACTTGACGCCGAAGAATTTTGACCCGCACGGTAGGATTGCAGCGGCACTTCCTCGGGCTTCAGAGCCCCATCAATACCATATGGAGGACTTTTGGAAAGATTTACAGGACAACATGGAGGTGCAGAGCCGGTACTACATCAGCATGATGGTAGGCATGATGGAAAGGTTGAAGCTTCAGAGGTTCCCAGAGAACTTCTCAGATGCCAGCCCAACGATCGATCCCCAGTACAAAGCAAAGGGGATCGATATAATGGCCATCCTACCGGTAAATTGGGATGTCCAAGAAGGGCCAAAAATTGAGGACTTCACCTGAGAGGTGGTCAAGCAAAGCCATGCTTACTTCAAGAAGATGTGCCCTAGGAGTGCCTGCAGAGCAGCCCAGCCAGTACCAAAGTTAACTCTGGGGGCCAGGACTTCTTCACAGAGAGTGGATAAAGGGAAAGGAATAGATACAACTCCTCCTATGCAAGAAGTCCCCATAAAAGAATAACTAAAGCAGTCAGTGGCAAACTCCCAACAAATGAGGGAGAATTTAATCACATGGCTGGCCACTCCAGTACTCATGGCCGGGCCAATTCGTCCCCCTTCCTCTCCATCATTGGCAGCCTTGATGGTAAAGGCAATGAGGGTAGATCCAGTGGAACAAGCAGCACTAAGGGATGTGGGGCCACCCTTAGTTACCCAAAGAAGGAAGAGGCTTAACCAAAATCCTAAGGCAGAGCCAGGGTTGGGTATGCCCCAGACCCCACAAGTGGAGATCCTCTCTTCTAGTTCCCCAGAGCTGGAGAGAGAAATAGAGCCAGCTGAAGTCCTAGCCAGTCCTCCCTCACAGGATAAATTTGATGATGTCTTTGCAACCGATGAGTTTGGGAGCCTATAGGGGGACACCAAGCAAACAGAGGCCGAAGCCCCAGACCAAGAGGAAGTTGTGGAACATGAACTTGCACAGGAGCAGGAAGATCAGATAGAAAGGGAAAAGGAAGCAGAGCCTGAGATCACCTCTGAGGCTTTGGAGATGCAAGATTCGGTGGTGGACCAACAAAGGCAGAATGAACAAACAACATCTACTGGGGGAACAAGACCTACAGGAGTAACCGTAACCCTAGCCGCCATGTTCCAAGCACCACTCCCAGGGATGACCTTTGGGAAAGTAATTACCACGGCCCAGAGTTTAAATCTCAGCCTAGTACCTCTACTATTGCCAAAAGATGTGCCAATAGAAAAAGAAACCCCAGCGACAAATGCCGAGGAACAAGAGGGGAAACAAGAGGAAGAAATCCCTGAGGAAGCCAACAGGAATCCAAACGAAGCGATGGATACAGAGGAGAAGGATAAGAAAATAAATGTCACTGGGGAGGATATTGTTGATAAAGTAAAAGACACATGAAAAGGGGCGGATAAGACCCGCACCACTAAGGAAGAATAGTCGTGGGGCACCAGGGAAGAACCAAAAGAATAGACTTTGGTGAATAAGCCACCCCTACCACCTTCATGGTTGGTGGAGAGAAAGAAAAGAAAGGCTCCGTCCACTCCTAGAGCTCCTCTCTCCCTAGCCAAAATGATGGCTCAGGTCCAGGCCCCACCAAAGGCCAAGAAATCCCAGATGGTTCATACTCTTCAAACTGGGTCAGGTGGAGAAACAGTTGCCATTGTGGTGACACCTCCCCCAGACGTTGATGAAGCAACCACAAAGCCTAGAGATTATAATATTATAGAGGTATCACTTGGAAAAAGGGGAAAACAAGGTGAAGTGGACCTGTTAAAAGAAGCGGCCAGGGAAGTGGAGGCCCATTATGAAAAAGAGGCCCAAAGGCTCAAAATCGAAAAGGAGAAAAATGCAAACCTTATGGGGTTGCTTACTAAGCTGGCCCGACCTATCAACGCTACCCCTCTGGAGGCTTCCACATTTGAGGCTCCACTACCACAAAGCAACATTGACTCCCTCTGAGCAATGAAGAAAAAGGCCCAGGCGGTCGATGAATGGGTCACTCTACAAATAGGGAACACTTGGCATTTCTTGGTATCCACCCTCCCAGACTTATATGCAGCCTGATATGTTTTGCACCAGATAGAGACTCTCATTGACCTATGGGAGGGTGATATTGAAAACTCTCAAGCATGGAAGGTAGAGCTTGAAGAACTCCTCGGTCTAGGAGAGGAAATGGTTTCTGAATCTAGAATTCTAGAGGACAAATCATTTGATTTCGTGAGAACCCAACACTCTAGACTTGACCTCACATTGGAGGTAACCAAGTAACTGGTGGGGAATCTAAAAGAGAAGGTCAATGCAGTGAAATATTCTTTCAATTTATACAAGTCTTTTGTAACAAAATTTTTTGGGGCTGACCCCCTCAATACAGATACATGCATGCCAGAAGATTCAGTTTTGGGGAGTTTTGATAAAATGATGAAGTCTCGATATCAGTCCCTAGAGGGAATAGATGGTTCTCAAATGATGAGATTAACTCGTATGGTTCTTAGTGGGCATGATGTGGCAAAAATGGCTGATGAATTTAAGGAGAATGTTCTGGACCTAGGGGAACAAATTGAGGTGGCTAAGTACCGAAGGGCTGGCCTAAAGGATATCGACGAAGATGGCATCTCCCACCTACTCTAGGCCTTTAATGATAAAAAACAACAATAATGTTTCTCTGGAGGCTGGAGAAAATCCAAAACTTTGGTATTCTTTATTCTTTCAGAACGTAAGTTCCAGGATCCCGGAGTCTTGGATCCCAAATTTTGTATTCTTTCAAGTGATCTATGTCCTGGTCCCCGAGGCCGACTGGTCACTTTCAGAAGCAGTTAATAAAGACTGTCAGAAGGTAGTTGGCTACATCAAGGGGGCATCAGATCAATAGTTGGCTTTCTGATAGATGCTCTTCTCAAGGTGCCATTTTAGAGGTACACGTGGCACATTAGAGATAGGGCACCACACTTCCCATTTATGAGGCATGTAGCCTCAATCCCTGGGGGTCTGATTTCTTCCTTCTCTCTCCCAGCTCTCTTCTCGACGCTGATTCTTCTGCTATATATTCTTGTCTCATTCTTCTAACATGTCAGGCCTATTCTATCCAAGGTCTTTTGTAGGGTGGCGCAGGTAGTACCGGCCCCCAGATGTTGTATTTTATTGAAACATGATGTAAAATAGGGTTAGGGTTAGGGTTAGAAGAAAGTGTATAAATAGTAAGACCGGCCCATTTTCAAGGGTCGGCAAAATTGATGATTTTGTTGTCCACAGTAATAGAAAAGAAATTTTTCATCTTTGTTGCAGAGCTCAATGCTCCATTGTTTCACTTTCCAATAGTTAGATGCTCCCCTAGAGCCACCATTGTATCACGCACCAGTGTTTGCTGGAAGAAACATTAATGAGGAAGGGAGAATTCTTTGCAATGATGTTGTTGGCATTCAAACTTTTGAGTTAATGGTATTTTATGTTTCATGTTCTTTATGTCTTCTGCTCTGATATGTCAAGTAGATTAACGACCCCTTTTCACTTCTTTATTTAGTGTAGTATATCAGAGCATTATCGATGTTTTGAATGTTTAAGCATAACTATAGTTAGATGAAGTACTTCTAACCCTGTAGGATCTTTTCTATTTTATTTGCTAAGTGTAGAATGCTTGGAGGAACCTCACCTTACTAAATCTCTAGAGAGAACGAGTTGAAGAAACCAGCTATCCCCCTTGAAAATAGTCACCTCTCCCAATTGAGCCTCGCATCGTCATGACCTGACACCCAGGTGCTTGGAGGCCTAGGGAATCTAACTTCCCTGGATAACCTTTGCAGGCAGAGTTGGTTGATACCCCCGGTACCCGGTGACAACTTATGACTGTTGGTAGACCCAGTCAGAAAAGCCCCGTCAACACCTAGTTTCATCCATATACAATCAATGAATTACAAAACACTGTTCATACATGTGAGGTCATAGACCTGACCTTTAATACTTAATCTTCTATTATAATCTGATACCCAATTCCTACTTCAAAACTGCCTAAAACTAAGACCATAGAAACAAATATATACAAGAGTCCACCAAAGAGGTCGGCACTCAAATCTATAAGAGAGACCTAGATTTAGGTCCACACAAATCCCAATGAGAGACCCCAAATTAATTTAGCAACAAAAATTAAATGTAGAAGTAAGCCAGATCAGGATAAACATCTTAGGAAGATGATCACCAAAAATCAACAACCATTGGTAAGGACATACCCAAGCATTAGACAACCCATCGGTAAGAACTTACCCAAGCATCAAAAAACCTATCGGTAAAGAGATCACCGAGACCCATTAGTAAAGCAAGAACCCAAGAAATAGAAGACAAACTACAAAAAAAAGTAAACATCTTTTTGGTTCAGCAGGATTGCCAATGACCCAAGATGCTGCTGCATCAGACACCTGGGGTTACAAGAAATGATTCCCCAAATCATGTATCAAGTCCAACCTAAAATGAATCCAACTTAGATTGAGAAATACAAGATGATTCCTCAATCAGTTTGTTCTTCCACTTCACCAGATACTCCATGTATTCCTTTCCTCTTGTGCTTCTGCCAACTCTCTATTTCAAAATATTCTCAACTTCCTCTATCTGCTTCTTAGGATAATCACTTGGTATTGTCACTTCTTCATCAGGTTCATGATATTCATATAAGTCTAAAATTTTGAATATAGGTGATATATCCATGTCATCAGCTAATTCAACTTCATAATAATTTCCACTGTAAAATCTTCTTAGTATTCTGCAAGGACCAAGTTTCTTCATCTTTAGTTTACCATATGTTCCAATAGGAAATATTTATTTCTTCAAGTGAACCATAATTGCATCACCAACTTCAAATGTTTTATGTCTTCTTGATCTGTCTGCACTATCCTTGTATTTCTGATTACTTTTCTCTAGCTTCTATTTTACATCTTCATGCAATGTCTTCATAAATTTAGCAAATTCTTCTGCTTCAACACTCCTTTACTCTTCTCCAAAAATATCTCTCAAGTTTGATATACCTCTCAATTGTGTGCCATGAACAATATCAAAAGGTGTCTTTCTAGTATTTATATTCACTGAACTATTGTATGCAAACTTTTCTTGTGCCAACATCAAATCCCAATTGCTTGGTGTGTCTCCAACTAGGCATCTCAACAAGTTACCCAAACTTCAGTTTACAACCTCTGTTTGTCCATCAGTCTATTTATGAAATGTAGAAATAAACTTCAACTCAGTATCCAACTTCTTCCAAAGTGTTCTCTAGAAATAGCTAACAAACTATTGTCTCTGTCAGAGATAATACTCCTCGGTAACCCATGCAATCTAACAATTTCCCTAAAGAAAAGATCTGCCATATGTACTGCATCTGATGTTTTCCTACATAGTATGAAATGTGTCGTCTTAGAAAATGTATCATGAAATCATTACCTCTTGCTATCCTTGGTAAGCCAAGAACAAAATCCATGCTGATATCATTCCAAGGTTTCTCAGGAACAGTAATTGGTGTATACAAACTAGTATTCTAACTTACTCCTTTTGTAATTTGACAAACTCCACAAATTTTCAAATTTTTTTGAACATCCATATACAACTGAGGCCAAAAATACTTTTCCTTAAGAAAACTCAATGTTTTACTAATGCCATAATGTCCAGCCAATCCACTACTGTGTTTCTCCTTTATCAAATTAGTTCTCTTTGATCCTCTCGGTATACACAATTGTATAACATTAAACAACATATCTTCCTGAATGAAATAATCTTCATACTTACCTGATTGATTTGAATTAGGTGCTTTGCACACTCTCCACTACTCAGAAAAATCAGAATCACTTTCATTCAAAATATTCATATCATCAAAACCAAGAACTTCAATTCTCATTTGAATCAACAAATATCTTCTTCTTCTCAATGCATCAACAACTCTATTAGAAACTCCACTCTTATGTTTAGTCACAAATGTGAAACTCTGTAAATACTCTACCCATTTCATATGTCTCTGATTCAACTTATTTTGACCACCCAAATACTGTAAATCCTTATGATTAGTATACAACACAAATACATTTGGCATCAAGTAATGTCTCCATTTCTTCATAGCTTGAACAATACCCTAGAATTCTTGATCATAGACAAAATATTTCCTCTTAGCATCATTCAACTTTTCACTAAAGAAAGCAACAAGTTTACCTGCTTGAGTTAATACAACTCCAATTGCACTTCCACTTGCATCACATTCAACTTGGAATACCTTATTCAAATCAGGTAAGGCTAACATAGGTAATTCAACAACTTTCAACTTCAAAGTCTGAAATTTTTTGTCAGCTCTATGTGTCCATTTGAATTCTCTTTTGTCTCCTCTCATTGTCTCAGTCATGACATTACAAATAGAACTAAAACTTATGATAAAATTCCTGTAAAAACTTGCCAATCCATGAAATTATCTTACCTCAGTTACATTCTTAGGTGTAGACCAATTTAGTATAGCTTCAACCTTCTCTGGATCCATCTTCAAACCATCAACTAAAATTACAAAACCCAAATACAAAAGCTCTTCTTTCATGAAGGAACACTTTTTCAAATTTATCAACAATTTTTCCTCTTTCAATCTCGGCAACACTTGCCTTATATGCATCAAATGATCTTCTCTAGTCTTACTGAATATCAGAATATCATCCAAATATACAATCACACATTTACTCAAGAATTTCTTCAAAACTTCATTCATTAACCTCATAAATGTACTCGGTGCATTAGTGAAACCAAAAGGCATAACCAACTACTCATACAAACCTTCCTTTTTCTTGAAAGAAATCTTCCATTCATCACCTTCTCTGATTTTGATATGATGATATCCACTTTTTAAATCAATTTTGGTAAAATATATTTCTCCACTGAAACAATCCATTATGTCATCCATTCTCGGTATAGGAAACCTATATTTTACTGTGATCTTATTGATTTCTTTTGAATTAGTGTACAATCACCATTCTCCATTCTTCTTAGGTGCCAACACAATAGGTACTACACAAGGACTCAAAATTTCTCAGATCAAACCTTTGTTCAATAATTCATGAACTTGTTGGTTAAGCTCTTCATTCTCCGTCAGTGTTAACCGATGTGGTTTTTTGTTTGGTAAACTAGCTCCAAGAATCAGATCCATACAATTACTAATATCTCCCATTGGTGGAAAACCATCAGGTACATTATTTGAAATTATCTCCTTGTACTCAGAGTAACTTTTGAACTTCTGCAAGAACTTCACTTTTGGTATTCTTACTCAATTTGTTAGGAATCAAAGCATAACAAATATTATTTCTTTTCAAATCCTTAACAAATTGTCTACCTTCCATCAGACAAACTTTCACAGATGTACATATCTCACCAACAGATTCTTCAACCAAAGGTAATAAAACTTGCTTCTTACCATCAACCCAAATAGAACATCTATTCAATCTTCCATCATGTATAGCATGTCTCTCATATTTCCAAGGTCTACCAAACAAAATATGACAAAAATCCATAGGAATAATATCACACAACACCTTATCATAATAATTTCCAATTTTTAGATTTACAAAACATTGTTCACTCACCATTAATGTATGCTCATCCTTGATACATGAGATCTGATAGGGTTTTGGATTTTTCATCCTCTCCAATTGCAAATTTGTGATCATTTCCTTAGATGCCAGATTCTCCAAGCTTCTGCTATCAACAATGACCTTCCAAACTTTGTTTACAACTCTACATCTGGTCTTGAACAAAACTTTTCTGACAGGATCTTGCTTTTCTTTTTCACTCCATAGTATCCTTTAGATCATGAGATTCTCAGGTTCATTAGATGACTCCTCTTGCACCAAAGCATTTCTACTAATACTGACTTTCTTTCTTTCATGTGTACATTCAAAGTATTTATGTCCTTCCTCACCACAATTGTAACAAGTTACTTGGAATCCTCTTCTGCTATAGCCACCTCTGGAGTAATTACCTCTTCCTTAGTATGAACTTCCACCTTTCCATTCTATCTTTCCTTTATCTTGAGATGTGTTTGAATTTGACTCATCTGGTTTAGATCTACTATTTTCACCATGAGATCTACCTCTTCCTCTAGGGAATCTTCCACCTCTGCCTCTTTGTCTTTATTCATATCTCTTGGTCAATTTCTCCCCTGCTTTTAGGGAAAATTGATATGCCTCCTCAATGCTTTCCATCTGGACCAAGCTGATCTCATCTTGTATAGAACTTCTCAAACCATTTAGGTATCTTGCTGCTCTCTCCACCTCATCCTCAACATGTCCAAATATGATGTCCAATCTATAGAATTCCTCAATGTAGTCTTTCAAATATTTATTCTTCTGCTTCAAGCTTTGCATTCTCCTAATAAGGACTAATCTGAAAATCACAAGGTAGAAACTTGCCTTTCAATTTTTTTACCATCTTATCCCATACCTTGATTTTGTCTTTATCTTTCTTCTTCTGATCCAATTGTAGATGTTCCCACCATAAGGATGCATGACCTTTTGTGCTTGCAATCTTCACCTTCTTATCCTTTGCTACATTCTCATATTCAAAATACTTTTCCATCTCAATTATCCAGTCAATCAATTCATTAGAATCCAATTTTCCACTATATCCAGGAGGATTAAACTAAGGTGTGGATTTAAAAATTTTCAAGGCTCTCAGGAATCTTTCTTCTTCCTCGTCCATCACAGGTGCAAGTGCAACTTCACCTTGAACCTCTTCCAATTAATCATCACTAACATTCTCAAGATGTCTTCCTCTACGCTAGGCTATCTCAAAAGATTCCAATCTAGTATCCATCTATCTAAGCATATCAGCTAGACCTGGATCTATATTTTGTCTCCCATGAACCATCTTGAATCCCTCTCCAACTGTAGGTCAGATTGCAATCTGCCACCCCACAACAATATCACCAACTAGGGTGAGGGTTTACAAGAATGGAACTTAGATCTCACCAATGCTTTGATACCACATGACACAAGGAGGGTAGGAAGATTGAGCCAAAGGCTCTCACAACTACCGAACCAGCTTGCAGACACAACAATGCTGAAGTACGAACACAGTGAGAGAAGAAACAAAAGAGATCCTTTTTATTAATTGATTAAAATCATTACATGCCAGGCTATATGGCCTTCCCAGTTTCATCCATATACAATCAATGAATTACAAAATAACCTTCATACATGCGATGTCACATAACTTCCCTTCAATACTTAATCTTCTATTAAAATCTGATATCTAATTCCTACTTCAAAACTACCTAAAACTAAGAACATAGAAACAAATATATACAAGAGTCCACCAAAGAGGTTGGAACTCAAATCCATAAGAGAGACCTAGATTTAGG
The DNA here is from genome assembly GCA_018584345.1 of Thuja plicata. Taxonomy (NCBI): domain Eukaryota; kingdom Viridiplantae; phylum Streptophyta; class Pinopsida; order Cupressales; family Cupressaceae; genus Thuja; species Thuja plicata. The sequence continues at coordinate 415,864 of MU223583.1, forward strand.
TCCACATAGATCTCAATGAAAGAACCCACATTAATTGAGCAACAAAAATTAAATGTAGAAGTCGGCCAGATTAGGATACACATCTCGGGAAGATGATCACCAAAAATCAGCAACTATCGGTAAGGACATACCTAAGCATCAAACAACTTGTCCATAAGAACTTACCCGAGCATCAGAAAACCCATCGGTAAAGAGATCACCAAGACCCATCAGTAAAGAAAGAACCCGAGCAACATAAGACAAACTACAAAACAAAGTAAAAATCTTTTTGGTTGAGCAGGATTGTCAATGACCCAAGATTCTCCTACATCAACTAATGGTCATGTAATGTATATGTATGTAAATCAATGCTTTATTAAAGTGTAGATCATGGATGCCAAGGTGTGGTTGAGTGAAGAGAGAAGATTGTCTACAAGAAGCATAAGTATTGTGATTAATTAAATATGAACAAGAAGAGCAGGCATGTTACACTCAAATCATTATACTTGTTGGTTCCTAATAGTTTCTACAAGAAAATCCCTTAACTGGGTGGACTTTAGTAGGTCTGATATGTAAATTCTTTAATGAGGTGATTCTTTAACTGGGGTTTAAATTTTTTAACAAGGATACTCCTAACATGGTAAATCTCTTAATAGGGCCAAAGGTAAATCCCTTAACTAGGTGACTCCTAACAGGGCCTGCTACTATCCGAGCATCATTGTAAGCTCCTAACAAGGCTAGGCCTTTAACAAGGTGCATTTTAAAACAATGTAAATATTTTTGGGTGCTAATCCCCACCATGGTTTTCACCCTTAATAAGGGTTTCCATGATAAAATACTGGTGTTATTTTGTTTCATGTCTGTATGATTGTTTGGTTACTTTGTTTATTGCATGCATAAGGTTTAAAGTTGATGAATGTGGTTTATGATGTTGAATGAATTTTGAAAAGTTTCAGATTTGATAGATTATTGATTCACCCCCCTCTGAGTAATCCTAGACCTTATAGTATTAACATTATGAATAGGATAATCTATGAAATGCATGGAGGTAAGCCAAGGAAGGCCAACTTTGACTTGAAAATGATCAGAAGTTGGGATGACAATGAAGGTAACATCTAAATTTTTACCACCAACTTTAACCAGGAAAGTAATAGAACCATGTGAAGGATAAAGGAAACCATTGCAAGTTTGAATCTTCACATACAATTTATCATAAAAGTATTTTTTCAATTTTTTACTTAAAAGATCTTCTTCAGTTGTCACACTAGTAAGTTTCACCCCAAATTTCGACGAACATTCGTCTATTTTTCAACACCATATCGTCGAATAGATGACCAATATAGATGTCAAATTTTTTTTTTGTCTCATTTTCGACACCCTAACTTTTTGTTGTATATTCGACCAATAATACGTCAAAAAAAGGTAGGTGCATGGTCCATAATGGTCATGGATCAAATGACCAACACTTTAGAACATGCGACGAAAGGGTCATCAAAATACAGATGATAATACATTGAAAAAGGTAAGTACATGGTCCACAATGTTTATGGATCAAATGACCAACACTTTAGAACATGCGACCAAAGGGTCATCGAAATACAAATGATAAAAGGATGATCATGTTGTCACCTGTATAGCTCTATTGTCAAAAATGGTTGTTGTTTGCGTCTAAATAGAGATGATAAGTCGACACTTGTTTCATCACTTGTACAAAACTGATGTGGAAAAGTTGCTCTTGTCATTGAAATAGTTATGAATTACATTTTATATAAATTTTCTTTTATTGGCAATTTAGATTTGACAGGCTGATGGAGGGTTGATGTGAGCTATAATTTATGAGAAACTTTGATGGCAAGCTCTAGTGTGATATTTTCTATACCATTTGAGAATTCATAGCTAGTACTTGTAATGTTTTCAATCTTCCTTTTCGGTACCTATTTTATGTGCAACAACTTGAGAAGAAGCATTGGTTGGTTCATGCAATATATTTGGCATTTATTTAACACTTGCCAAATTCCATCTCCCCTAATTCATCTAGAAAAACTATTTAATGATTATTTTAAGCATGTCATGTTGAGATTCAAGCTTTCTTTTAGATGCTACCAGTTTATTCTTCCCATGTTGCAACCACACCTTTGTAGCCACCATATCAGATCTATTTTGGTTGTTGGATAGTTGGTGTTCATGTGTAATTTATGAGAAAATTCCATGAAAAGATCTTCTGTGATCTTTGTATACCAGCTATCTGAGAATTCTAAGCTATTCCTTTTAATGGTTTCAATTTATTATTTTGGTAGCATGCTGAATGATTAACATAGGCATGCAATCAATGTTATTGAAAAAATGAAAATACCTCAATGTAGTAGTTGGTATTTAATCACAATAGGTTAGGTGGTCACTATATAGCTACAATATGCTCCATAACAAGTCTAAAAGCTTTGATTGTAGAATTTTTGTATGGTTGTAGTAGTAGGTTTAGGAGAAACATTGACCAATCCTTGTAACATGCTTGAAACATTATATTTAGGAGATCCCTATCTAGCTCTTAAATTTTTGGTTGTTCGGCTTCAATATCTTCTGCATTTGCAAAGAACCATGTAGAATGATATCTCAACAGATTAGTAGAAAATTGAAGAAATCATAGATTTAGGTATTGTAAATCCACTGTAAATAGGATTGTTGTAGGAAAGTATGTGGGTCTGATGCAGGAGCATCATGGGTGTAAGGGCAATCTTGTATCACCCAAAAATATGTGTTTTTCTATTCAATAAGGGCTATTTTGTACAAAGCTGCTATTTTTGGAAACTTACTATTTTTAGTAAGTTGGTTGTTTGAACTCAGAATGTTCTAATTTTCCAGGTGAAGGATCATCTTAGTCATATAAGAATGCCAGTTGAATTTCATTGCTAGATCATCTATATTGGCGAAGTTAATAAGGATTTACTATTGAGATTTTAGGGTGCAAAATCTTTGAGCTCAATTTTCAGGACCTTAGAGGCTCTGGATCGAGGTCGAACCCCTAGTTGACTAGCATTTTTCTAGTCAGGAACTGTAGATCGCGATCTCCCCTTTCCAGAAAGTGGTTATAATAGCTAAACGGAGCTACGGTTCAAAAGTTATGGATTTCGGAAGTTGGGCTACCTAATCTCATGTTTTGTAAATATTTAAAGCCGACCCTTTTGTAATAAAAGTGAAAAATAATTAAATGCTAAGGGTAGTCG
>MU223583.1:431553-474592 GCA_018584345.1 Thuja plicata
AATTCCAGTTGGTCTTTCATTTGTAATTCTTCCTCTGTTCACTCTTTATTTTAGTTGCATTTCTGAATAGAAAGTACACCTATGTTCTGAGACTGTGATTTCTTCCTGAATTCTATTTCTTGCTAAGTGATTGCAGTAACGGTGATTCTATTTGCCTTTCATTATATATCTCTGCTCCTATTCACCAAGTAGAACCTGCATTTCATAATAGAATAGGATAGAATTATTTTAGATGCTGAAATCATGTGATGGTCTATGATCAACATTCTACTGAGGATTGTAGATTATCTCCATCTTATCCTTGCCTGAATTGTTTGTGTCTACAAGAAATTTGGTTAAATCACACACGAGACAACCTGGTGATTAGTATAAAAACAAATTCATTGAATATCATACACAATCAGGGAGCTGTACCTATCAATTCAGAGGGCAGTGATAAAAGACATACATTGACCCATTTGTTGGTGAACATCCTTTTGTTTTCTCACCTTGGGGTATAGAGAGTCAAAGATTGAAAATATTAAGAGAGGAAAAACTGTTAACCAACAAGCCATAAGCTCGGCTATTCTCCTTTGTGCATTTATCAACTTATTAAAATTTAAAGAACTAGAGGTAGTATCTTTACCTAAAGTAGCACTAGTTGATATCAAATCTAACTATAGCTTCTCAATAAGCTGTAAATTATCCTTTGTGAAAAATTCAACATCACATAATTTCCTATACAAAGAATAAATATTGGCTGTAACTTTCTCTAAAGTTTCTACAAGAACAGAAAGTTCAACCTATTTTGTTGCTATCTCTTCTGAGATCTTCTCTAGAACTTTGCTCTCAAATCTTCTCTGGGACCATTGTAGAAGCTTCTCATTACTGTCTATGTCCTCATCTGTTACTTTTTGTACAATGGTGATGAGTTGATCAATGATTGGAGCTTGAGGAATTTCATCCTCTAAGTCAAAAGCTTTTGTAAATATGTCTTTGATGTCATGCAACACCTGCTTTTGCTTTTGTTCTATCTTCATCTCTTCCTGACTTTTCTCCCTTTTAAGTAACTCTTGAAGAGTCCCAATTTGTTCAAAAGATAACTCATTGGGATCCCATTGTAGAATGGCAATGACTTCATCTAATGTTACATCTAGAATCGAAGACTTCTTCTTCAAGATCTTCTTCTTCTTCATTTCTGGAGAATTTATGCTCGGCAGCATAATGTCTTTCCCTTTGACACTTTCTGTATCCAATGCCTCCTTCAATTCTGTCAATATGGTCTATGGATTTGGCATACCACTAGTTTTAGGACCTATGGGAGTGGATGATGCAGAGTGTGGTAGCTCAACCAACACTTGTGCTGCCTCTTCTTCTTTAGGCTTATCAACATCTGTTGTTGCTACTCCACTCTCTAAAATTGTCTTTACAACCTCTAAAATAGGTGGATCTTGTGAAGTTACCTCTTGCTCAGTTGTTTGCTGTTTTCCTTCACCTTTTTGATCACTAAGAACTTCAATTATTTTTTTAGATGCTGTGGTCTTCCCTTCTTCTGTATCAGTTTCCTTAATAGGCAAATCAATGTCTTTTCCACTCAGCATCTATTGTTCCTTAGCATTCAAATTGCTTGGATCATCAACTAGATAATCCATAGGACTGTCTACAGTAGATCAATAGTATGTGTTGCATCTGATACATCCTTGGTCTTGTCTTGTTCAGTGGAAATTTGATCTTTGACTATCTATGGTTCAGGGGTAGTCTTTTCTTCAACTGCTTGTTCCTTTGGCTCAGATGGTCCTTCACCAGATTTCTTGTCTTTTAGAATGAGCAATCCAAAAATCTCTTTCCAGATCCTTGTGCTCTGCTGTACTAAACCTTCTATGTCATTCTTCAAAATAGCATATCCTCTAAGTTTTGGCACAAACCTGTTCTTGTACTCCTCAATGAATTTGGTTCATTATTTAGAGGTTAAGTCAGGAATTATATTGGCTAATGTTCCTTCTCAGATCTATCTCTCAGTGGCAAGTGAAAATTCCCATTTGCTTGACAAAAAGTCTTATAGTTCATCAGGCACATGATTTTCTATCTCTGTAGGAGTCAATTTAAAGGTGCTCATCATGTCCAAGAGTGCTTCCTAAACTTTGTGCCTATCTGCTATTTTCAACTTGTCATATTTGATGAACTTGAATGTTGGTAACCTTGCTAAATTCCTTAAAGTATCACATACCTCATCAATGCTTGCTGGTTTCTTGAACTGAGCTATAGGTATGTTTCTAGGTACATCTATTTCTGTCTTCTCCTCATCACTGTTTGTTGGTAGATTTAATTTCCTCCTTAGTCTCTTTGCTAGCTTACTCAGCACAACCTTAGGAGAAACCTTTGCTTCCTTACCAGAAGTACTTTCAGCAACTTTTCTCTTACCATACACTTTTTTTTGCACTTCTACTGGGGAAGTGACAGTAGATGCTCTTGTCCTTGGATGATTAGTTGTAGGAGGTGTAACCTTGGGTTTTGCTTGGCTAGGCTTGGTTACAATAATAATTGATGGCTTCTTTCCCTTAGCCTTCTGTGTAACTTCTTCTGATGCATTTACTTCCTCCTCAGTTGAAATATCCTCACCTTGTCTAGTGGACAGACCTAGAGGTGCATCCTCAGGTTCTTCATCACTACCCAAGCCAACTATTTTCTTTAGATTTTTCACTATCTTCTTTCTTTTCCTCTCCATAGTTCCTTCATTCAAAATTCTAGATATCTTAGCCTTAGCTTCATCATAGTTTCCAAATCTATCTGCAATGGTGTCAATTCCCTTGGCTAGGAGTGCAATGATGGTGGTTGATGCTTCATCAACATTAATCACATATGGAAATGGCTCCAAACATATTATTCTAGGAGTTACTGCCTTGATATAGGTGTTATCTATGTAAACTAGAAAAAAAATTTCCTCATAGTGTTCCTCCACTAGTGACTTAGGAATCCTAGTCCTTAATCTCAATCTCTTCTTGAATTCTACAAAATAGCTACCCATAATGCTATTGAAATTGCTCCCTAGTTTCTTTATACATTTTCTGATCTGAACTGTAATGGGCCTATCCTTTTTCTACACAATATTTCCTAGAGTAGGAAATGTATTCTGAATGTAGAAGAATATACAAACTAGTAAAGAACCAAACCTACATGACAAGCTCTTAGCCTTTCTGATTGATGCAAGGTTCTCAGCTAACTGTGTCTATTGTAGCTCAGCAAGATCATATTTGTGATTCTTCTTCACAATTTTCCATGCCTGATCAACTACTGTACAGGGAACACTGTCCAATTTGCTAGACTGATAGAACTTGTGTGCAATTACCCTTACTCCAAAATCAAGTTCTAGATTAGTAATGATTGAGGTAGTCATACGTCTGTTATTCCATACTGCTCCAGTGTTCAATGTAATTTCCTCTTTACTGTTATCCCTCATGGTTCACTTTCCATTCACTACAGGATATCCAGTCACTTGATGAATCATACTCTTGGTGATCTTGACTGGTCCATTGTCTAGCCACATGCTCATGTCATGAACTCAGCTAAGGATAACCTTTATCCATTCATCTTTAAAACCTTGGAGAAAATATAGGGCACGAGTTAACCCTTTTTTGGCTAAATGTTTGAATTCTTCCTTCAAAACTCCATTATCACATAGTTTACTGTAGGATTTCCTCAATTCATTATCTCCTACTTCTCTAATTTTAACCATATAGCATGATTGAACATCATGAATCATAAGTACCTTGGGAGGAATGGATGAGAGAGCTTCCATAAAATCACTTTGAATTGCACTTTCTAGAATGGCTCAAAAGTTGAGAGGTTCACATTCATCACTCTGAATTAATTGAATTTGTTCTTGTTCTGCCTCCATACTCTTGGCTGGTGCGGAAGAACTTGCAGCCATAATTCTGAAATTTAGTGTTTGAGAGATGGAAAATAGAATACCTTGGCAAGTGATGCTTTGCACTATTCTCTGTTCATTTTTCATTGTTCACTTTAAGATTTCTATCAGCACAGTGATTAAATCTTCATTCCTAGATTTGTTAGGATCAATTCTACAAATCGCTTCAATCACTCCATAAATAGTAAAATCACAAGGTAAAAAGGAAGTGTTGACTGTTCATCCCTTATATGCTTTGAAAGGGTAAAAGTAGGTGATCATTAAATGTTTTTCCCATTTGAGTTGGTGCAAGCCAGCTGTCCTCGGCTTTAACACAACTTGCATCCCACTCGGCTCACTCCACTCGACCTTCACAAAATTTCACTCAGCCAACAAAACTAGGCACTTACTAAAGAACTCGGATTTAGTGTCCATGAATAGTACTTGGCACCTATCAGTGCAATTTACTCATCTCGGCATTTGTATTAAAAAATATGTCCTAGTGCAGCTAAACATATGCAAATATGGACTTTTGTACATTTTATGTTAGGAACTGATGTAAGATAAGAATTTTAAATACAGTTCCTTACATACCTCTTTCTCTTAGTTGGAGATGATGTGATCACTTGATCCATTGGATTGGGTGACCTTGGCTTCAATAGCTTCACTACTACATGGTTTAGACTTCTTAACCCATGTCTTGTTCATCTGTTCCCTAATTTGCTCAATAGTAGGAGCTGGTACTCTAGTTTTGCAATCTTTCCTTGTATGACCAATTTTCAGACAACTGTGAAAAACTAAGTTTCCATACATCCAACTTTTGGAATTAACTCTAAAATGTGTCCTTATGTAGTTTTCTGGAACATGTCTGTACTCACCATATTAATGACAACTATGCCATGTATTATAATCCCAATTGTAATGATTTCCTTTTCTTGGTGATTTCTCTTGTACCTTTGATGTCTAGTACTGTTTACATTTGGATCTGCAATCTTGTGCTCTATGACCAAATTTGTGACAATTATAGCAATTACCATTGAGTCTAGGTGTTTTGCTTGCCTTTTCCTCACATTCACATTCTTGATGTCCAAACTTATTACGATTAAAGCAATAAACATTAAAGTTAGTATTAGTATTGGAATTACCATTCTTGCTTCGACATATGTTTTCTGTATGACCTTGGTTTCCATAGTGGTGACAAATATGTTTCTTGTTTCTCGGCTTTGTATTCTTTCTTTCACCTGTCTTTGATGATTCTCCATCTTCAGTGGTTGTATGTTGTTCAGTGTGACCTAATTTAGAAGAATCTTTAGGTCTTCTTGATGCTTCCACTAGTTGTTCAAAGTAGCTCATAGTTGCACTTGGATCATTCACTCTATTATTGATTTCTTTCTCAGATCTCAATTCATCTTTTAATTGACTATTCTCAGATCTAAGATTAACAATCTCCAAGTCTTTCCTGCTGATCTCCTGATTTGCAAGTAGTAGTTGATTTGCCATGTCCACATGATTGACTGTCATTATTGGCACATCATGTGTTCTTTCATCAAGTCTAGTAGTTAGCATTCTCTTGTCTTCTTCTGCCATAGCCTTGTCATCTTCATCTTTCTTTTTCTGTTCAACAACTTCACACATTCTTATTGATTGGGCTTCTTGTTCCTTTTTTAGATGTTTGACTTCTTCACATAGTGCACTATTCTTTTCCAGTAGATCTGATATTGATGCATCACTCTTAGTAGAATCTTCATTCTGAAATAGATTTGTGGTGTCCTCTTCTTGATAATTAGTGTCATTCATTTGTTTGGCCAAATATTTCCTTGTAGCCAAGGACTTCTGTAACTCTTGTCTTGCAGACTCAAGCTGTTGGAGTGCTAGCTAAACATCAATCTTTTGATTTTCAATGAATTTACCCATCTTGTAGATCTCCATTTCAAGATCTTAATTCTCAAGCTGATTATAACCTTTTAGAGAACTCTATCTCTGATACCAATTGTTGGAAATACAATAATGGGAAAGAAAGATACTGAGAGGGGGGGTGAATCAAATCTTCAAATATAAACACTTAAAACAAGCTGATCCACATTCATACATAAATAAATCTAATGTAATCTTAAATAGTATCCACAACATGAAACAAATAACACATTACACAATAATTTGGTAACCCAAAAACCCAAATAGGTAAAACTGGGGTGGGGATGACACCCACAAAAGTCTCCACTACTGTAGTAATAAAGTGTACCTGTTAAGGTTACAATGTTTGATTACAAAATGTAATCTACCTTGTTAAAGGTCTGCTCTATTAAAAGCTTCAGATCATTACAATCTACCTTGTTAAAGGATTTAACCTTACAATGAAGTAAGCACTCTGTTAAGAGATAAATAAAGGCCTACTAAAACCACTTTGTTAAGAGATTTTCACCTGATACAATGATTAGAAAGTCTCAAGTATTGATCCTTTGATATGCACTCTGATGCTGATGACAGATCTCCTTTTTTCAGTATCTCTTCTGATCTTATAATCTGATATACCTTTACTCTTCTGTTCACTATGTTATGCTCTGCTTGATCTCTGCTTCTGAACAAAATAACCCTCTGTGCATTTCATATCAAAATGCAGTCACTTCAACAATTCCTCTTCTGCCTCTTGCACATATATACATAATAAATAGGGTTTCAAAGCAATCTAATATATCTATACAGATCTGATAGTGAGATCTAGATCAATGATCAAGATCTGATATCCATGCCTTGATGGTAAAATAATTAATGCTTACAATGAGTCATGCATTGGATAAAATAATTAAATGCATAACTAACTCCGTATAAGAATATTAAATTTGTACATTAGTCGGCCCAAAAAGCTTATACAAGTCAGCCAGATCACTTATCCTTGAAGTTTGTATCATTCCTAAAAAATATACAAAAAATTGTCCTACTCAGCACTTTGACTGTCTGTCGCTCGGCATTTAACATCTCTGTCTTTACTCAGCTCGGCAATGTAACTCAGCTTGGCAATGTGACTAGGCATACTGAAAACTGCTCGACAATTTTGCTTGGCCTTACATAGTTTTAGCTTGACCATAGTGATAGCCAACTAAAACTGCCTAATGAAATGACTAAGTGTTGGTCACTAATCATCAACATAACTTAGAGATTAACACTTTCATTATCAAAAAATGTTTATTACAATCATTTCTTTTTTAGTTTATTGTTCATTTTTTAAGGTAATGGCTAAGTGGAGCATAAATGTCTTTGTCATTTCCCTCCTCTACTACTTCTGATCTCAACTCCCATCTCCTCCTCATGTGTCAAGGAGCACAAGGTTGGTGCGCCAAAGGGGGGTCTGTTGCAATAACAACTACATGGGTTAAATTCACAACATTTTATATTAACTTGTTACATGTATTTCATTAATTAAAAGAACAAAACATATATTTTCTTTACCTGACAGTGCCACATCATCTACAATAAAAATTTTTCATCCCCAAAGTCAACATGGTGATCACTTGGAATATCCTCCACTTGTTCAGCATGATGTTCTGCATGCTCTAAAATATACACAAAAAATGTTACACAAATTTCAATTTAAGATGTTAAATTGTATTAATAATTACATAATTAATTTTTAGTAGAAAATGAATACCTCCATCACTACAATGCACATTAGGGCCTTCGTCATGTGGTGTAGGTTCTATGGTAGGATTAGAAGGCTGCATTGCAATGTCATGCACATTGCTATGATTGTTTTCTTTTTAAAACAAAATAGTCAATTTATGTTTGAAATTAACATGAAATAGATTGTTTCTCAAGTACTCAATTTGAAATATTTTTCATTTGTTCTATTTACCTATTGAACCGATGTAGTAGACTCTTGGGTTTGGCCACTGCAAGCTTGGTGTAGGCATTCAACCATGCCTTTATAGCCTTCCTTAAAGGCAATTTTTTTGTGTTCTTCCGTGGCCTCTACATTAAATTCTAAGCCCTGCATTTTTGGCTTAATATCATCAATTCTGCAGGTATTGTTTGACTAAACAAAATTGTTTGCAATTTATAAGAATTTTGATCTGTAATTTCATTTACTACCAATTACAATTCATGCTTGAACTTTCAGATAACCACCAGAGCCAATTTTGTGCTGCCCGTACTTTTGTAGTCTGGTCTTTGTAGCCTTCTATGTGTCTTGCAACCTATGAAATGTTTGAAATATGTTAGATTATATATTTATATAAAGATCACTAATTAGTGCATAATTATATTCTACTAGTTAATACTATCACATACCTTCTTTTCTCATTTTCAGTGGTGTAATTCCTCTTTGATTTTGTTCTTTCTCCTTTGCATCCAAAATGAATTCCCTCCAGTGCATCTCTAAAATAAAGGGAGGATGCTCGTACTTTGGGTTGTGCACTAGAATCTTTCTATATGAGTTCCTCATAGTCTTAAGATGTTTGCAAGATCTATCAAGAGCTTTCTTCTTGTAAAAAATGCTACTACTAAAGTCATTCTCTAAAGCTTTTATGAGATGATTTTTTTTTTAAAATTTTAAAATCTTGTAAATTCCGCCTTTTAAGAAAAAACAAAATTGTTAGATAAAAAAATAACTAAAGTTGCATACCTTGAATATAGTACAAGAAATGGATGAAATAAAAAATGTTCTAGCAATGATATGAAATAAAAATAGTGGGATAGGGTTAGTCCCCATATGACGTTCCACCTTATACGTATGGTGGGTACGGATATCTCTAATATCAACTCATTAAGCTTACTATAAAATGAATCATTCCCTGCAAAAATATCATGGAATTATCAATCCAAAATTTTTTATGAATAAGTAAATTACAATTAGAATATAAATAATAATAATTTTAAAGTACCTAGAAGATTAAGATATTTTAAAGGAATCAATTCTTTATCGGACATCAACAATGACGTCTGCAACATTCCCGAACTAGGAACACAAGTATATCCAAGAAATGATGGTGAATTATCACCAATAATTGTATGATCTATATCTGTAGTAGGTGTATCTCATACTGCACAAAATTAATCCACTATGAAATGCACCCAAGATTAAAGTACAAATTATCAAATCTTAATTAACACAAAACTAAATATAGAAATACAAGGATTTACCAGCTGTAGACTGTGAAGGCGTGGATGTTTGCATGCTCCTTGTTGCCAAAATTGCATTCAGAAATCTCTAAGAGTTGGTCCTCATAGGAGGAAGAGTCTCCTACACTTGATGATGTGAACAATATATTGTTAGCAAATACATTCTGAAATAATAAAAGTATGAGTAGTTCTGAATAAAGTTTGATTGAAGATTTTCTTAGAAATTTTGAATTAGTTGTAATTGTACCTTTTCCTATAGCTGTATCTATGGTATCAGTAGGTCCAATAAAAAAATGTAGATCTCTAATTAGTAAGTCCAATTAAGTTTGTGAATGTTCCAAAGAAAAAATTCCTTGTAACCTATTAACTTAAGGATTATTTTACCTGAGAGAGGTCTACTAGTACCGGCCTCACCGCGATGTCCATGAGTAATTACTTGAGTACAACAAATATCCTATAAGAAGAACACATACATATTTTAGTTCATGACATAAAAGAGTATAAACTATAAACCTTTATTGAAATTTTGTTATAAATAAAGATTCATTATTCCTTACTTCATAACAACGTGCTTGCCACATCAATTTCTCTTTCCTTGCCAACGTCTCCTTAGTTGGATTTGGATCAACCAAAATGACAAGAATTTATGAACTGATTTTTTAAATTTCTTCTTGACCATATTTATAGGGTTAGGTATGTATGCAATATCCTCATCCATATCTGATGCTATTTCCTCTATTGCTGCAGGCGCTTTTACCTTTTTGTGAACATCAATTTGTGATAGGAATATCAGTAAAACTATGAGAATAACTCCAAAACCCTAAAGAAAAGAATATAATAATATAAATTTTTTCTTCTATCTAATATGTAATATTACATAAAGTTTACCTTTGCTAAAGAATGGGTGGGAGTAACATCCCCGCCACTGTCATCATGTGGTGGATCCATGTCATCCTGTGACAAAGATTAAATATAAAAACTTTAGTGAAATGAAAGCAATAGACTTAACAAAAAAAATTATTAATAAAGTGGTATAATGGAGTCATAAATTGGAGGTTAGTTTAAATGGTATATAGTACTTACAACCCCCATGATAGTAACTTTGTTTGTATCTATGCGATTCAAATGGTAATCTATTAGTATTTCTTCCCCTGCACTTATTAATTTTATCGCACATACAAAAACATGATTCCCCTCACGCACCTCAAATATGCAATTGAGTCGCTTATTAGTTTACCCAGGGTGCATACTATTTATAAAACACACAATATTCCCTATTTCTTTTGGTCTTCTGTCAATGTACATAGCAAATCGTTTACTTTGATCATTTTTTTCCATTGTATATAATTTGTTGACAGTGCATACCTATAGATACTTTTTTTATTTGAAACAATATGCATCCAATCATTGTAATTGTAACAAGGTCCAACATAATCCATCAATTCAACAACTTTGTTGTAACATACCTTTATGCCATCCATATAAAATAGGCCCAAACCATGTAATGTCGATGGAGCTATGCAATATATCCACTTGTTAACACAAACATTAGTGTTAATTGAAGGTAGTTACTTGGGCACCCATTCTTTCTGAAGATGTGTGTACCTCAAGGGCACCTTGATGTCACCTTTGGTCTCATCATCATAAGAACATGAACCCCCTTCAACAAGGAAAAATTACATTTTTTTATTGAATTTTCTTCTAATCTTTTGACCTCTAGTTGATCTCCCTATTTTAGGCCTACTACATGTCAAATTTTCATCTTCTATTCCCACATTTTCCCCACTCAATGAAGACAGATCTGAAAAGTACCTATTTGGTGGTTCCTGGAGTCCATCAAATGAGATATATAGCTGGTAAGGAGTGATATATTTTTCTAAATGAGGGTAATGTTGATGAAGTCAGCCCTAAAATTATTGTTGAGGGTAGTAGTGTTAAATCATGAGCAAGTTAATACCTTATTATTGAACCACTCAATGAAGATGGGCATTAAGAGAAAGCAAGAAATTAGCAAACTATTTCTATAGGGTGTATTGAATTATACATGCTGATCCATGTCACTATACATGATCCTCCTAAAAGGGGTTAAATTTCCTGCATATGTGAATCATTTATCTTAAGTTAACTAAAACTTACATGATACATATGCTATAAATTATGTAGAAGACACCATGAACAATATGCATTCATCATAATCATTGTATATTTTTAATTCCTTGTCTTTACCTAATGTGTGGAATGCAAGATCATCAACAAAGGGGTTATGATGTGTGTATTCAATTTCCTATTTCCACAAAGGGTGATAGTCACACAAAATATACACATGTAATCAACAACAATTAATTGAGCAGCATAAGCAATACATTGGTAATTTCTTAAACAATAAATGCATTAAATATATGATTAATAATTGAAACATGTGTATCATAAATCACATATGTTGTAATCATTAGAATTGAACACAATAAATTAATTGTATATTTTTTAATTCATTGTCTTTACCTTATGTGTGGAATGCAAGATCATCAATAGAAGGGGTGATGATGTGTGTAGTCAATTGCCTATTTCCACAAAGGGTGACAATCATGCAAAATATATACATGTAATTAGTAGCAATTAATTGATCATCATAAGCAATACATTTATAATTAATTTAGCATCATTATATATACAAGTAATAATTGAAACACGTGTATCATAAATCACATATGTTGTAATCATTAGATTTGAACACAATGAATTAATTATACCATGGCATTAGAGTTGAATACATCAATAAATCAATATTAAATATATATACTAATTAATATAAATATATATAAATAATCAAATCACATACTTTGTACATTTCAATCATCATCATCATCACCACCACCACCACCTTCTTCTTCTTCTTCTTCTTCTTCTTCTTCTTCTTCTTCCATCACACTATACTTTACCACCTTTCCTCTTGGATAATGTCTAACAAAAAATGACCAATTCGATTTATGTGGAACCTATAAGTAAAAAAGTTTCTCCACTATCATGTTCAATAACAATTCTATCAGGATCATTTTGATTCAGTCATAGCCTATACCATTTGACGATGAATAGAACTAATTTGAAGGAGTTAAGGTCACACTAAAGTATACCATCCAAGATGCCATAAGATAAATTTTGAGATTGTTAAGGATGTATATCATTTCTAGATGAAATATTAGTGACCTCAAAGACTGCAGTTATCCTAGAATCACAATTTTTCTTCATGTCATCCAACTTTTTTATGTGAAATTTGTTGCCATGATAGTACATAGATTTTAGGTTCTTGACCTATAAATTTTCAAGTGTGTAAAAATTATTTGCATCCTTATTTGATATTAAACATATGGGTCATGATGATTAATAATTTTTTACATACTTGTCTACCTCTTAAACCATATGCTAGATCAATTATTGTTGGCATAACATTAGAATCTCCATTACAATGAGATTCTTTAACCAATGAATAAACACCTTCCCATGTTAATTAGCAGTCATTTTTTGACATCATTCAATCCATACCTTCATCCAATTAAGATTGTTTGCAATATACAAATTTAGTGTGTCCAACTCTCGACCAATTGTATAAAAAAAATAGAGCAATTAGAAACAACTTATATTGATGTGTAATAAGAATTAATTAACTACAATAACATCTTATAATTACCTCTCACTTTTCTCAATCTACCTTTCCCCATCAAGTACACCCCTTCAAATTTGTTGATGGAGTTGGGATCCCAAATATGATCTACATGGATCTTTGCTGCAAACTTAGGAAGATATTCACTAATGTACACCATGGTCTAGTATACCATATATCCCTCCACCATAGAACCCTCAGGAAGTGCTCTCTGTCAAACCAAGCCCTTCAAATATTTCAAGTGCCTCTCAACCATCCACATTGACCTAGTTTGTATAGGTCCACGCAATTCATTCTCCTCAACTTAATTTATGAGCTAGTGTTCTTGTGCATTAAAAAAGTTGTAGGTAGACAGTTTTTCATTTCACACATAAGATTAGGAATTTTTCTCTTCCAATAGTTTATATCTTCTTTATTGATTCCTTTCGATGAAAACCACCTCATGTATTTTCCAAGATCATATATAATTTGTTTGACACTGTTGTCGAAGTGGTGTGGGAGCAATAGAGGTAGAACGTACTGCAATAATTGTAAAATGATCTTTTCAATATTTTATAAAATAATACAATGAAAAGTACTACATGCAGTATACAAATATATAGTGAATACAAAATAACATGAATTACCTTAATAAATGTATGCCAATAGTGTGTTTTCATCCCTGGCCCAAATTTAGTTTTCTTTGATATGAGATTGTTTATGTTTGCAGCAAATCCTATGGGAAATCAAATTATTTGTATGACTTATTTTATAGAATTGCTCTACTGCTCCGACAATAACCAAGGAAGGGCACTTATATCAATCTAGTCTCCATTTTTATTTGATCGAATGACATTTTCATTGTATGATTGGATTATTCAATGTCACTATAAATTTTGAAAATTTTGTCTTTGTCAGGCCTTCCATCCAATATTTTCCATAATGTCTCTTTTACATTCTTTCCAATATGCATAATGTTAAACAAATGCACAATTGGGAGTTACTCTTAGTATGGAAACCTACTAAATTGTGTAGGATAAATTTTTAGTCCTTTTGGAAATTGGTCATTAATGCCTTGACGACCTTCACAAGCATCAATTACATCATCAGTAAACAAAACACAATATTAAAATATAAATTTTAAACAAAAACCATTAGATGGAATTGATGACATGTAACTGATTGAATGTTTGAAGATATTGAGTTTATGATCATGCAAGGCATTAAATTAGTTAATATATTGTATTGTCATTAATGTCAACTTGATATAATCTATATGGTCATTGTAATATTGCCAAAAGACTTCAAATAACTGATGAATCAAAGGCTATGTTATCAGTAATGTATATAAGTCAAGTATTCACTAAGTGACTACATACACCGACAGAGTGCACCCGATGGTTAGAGTAAAAGAACTAAGTCACAGTGTTGCTCGATGAACAAATGCACAACGTTACCAACAAGTAGAGTTATAGTGTTGCCCAACGAGCAAAACACAGAGTAACCTGATAGACAAAATTTTAGTGTTGCCCGATGGAGAAAGACAAGGACAGAGATCCTGATGACAACTGAAGTCACACCGACAGAATAGTCAGTTATCACCGATGACTAACTGAAGTGTTGATTGACAGAACAGAGAGTTCAGAAAATGACAAAAAATGTTTAGCTATAGAGAAGATAAATATAGAGTTAAGAGATACTTATCATTGTTTTAATCATCCAGATAAAGCCAGAGATAAGTAATTGATCTAAAGCTGATTTGTCCAGTTGGAAGCAAGATCTCTACGAGATCAGATTGGAGATTTTCTTTAAATTTGTTGGCAAAGATTGTTGAACATGTCAAGATCAAGAAAGCCAAGAAAAGAGGAAATTGTGATAGCTAAATGTGGGCCTTTAATTTAGCCATACACTTCAACATGGTCATTTCTCTTCAATCACATACATAAATGAATATAGATTAATTCATCCTACATGTGTGAATGAATCGACTTGTTGCCTTCTAGTAGGCAGGAGTATGAGCTTGCTCTCAGATCATCGCAAGCTCAGTGACTACACCAAAGACCTAAATGAAGGATTTAATTGAGATGATTGAGCTAAATGATTGATTAACTACATGCAAAATGAAAATGCAGATTGTTGTTCATCCAAAGCTGATTAAGATTCATTTTAGAAGCACTAAATAAAATGTGAGATATTCATTTTAACAACACCAAATCAAAGTGTGCTCTAATTTTATGTTTGCATGCTTGAATAAAAGTAAACAACAATGCTACATAAATGAAAGCTAAAACTTGCAAGAAAGCTAAGATAAAAATGCAGTATAATAACATTAGATAAAAAGTTAGGATTCTTTGTGAGCGAAAAGAGTTTCTCTTTTATAGAAATCTCTCTTGAATCGATGATCGAGATCGAACAAAAAGAGTGGCTCATATTCGATTGAAGAAGCACAATCCATGTACAAGTGATTCAATTGGTCAAGAGAGTTAGTTGACTAAACTAACTGATCAGTTATTTTAGAAACTTCCAAAATTAGTTTACAGTTAACTAAAATGTTTCCAAAATGATAAACAGTGGAGAATCAGTCAATTGAGTGGAACTAGTTTGTTTCCATTTTGATAATCAGTCAACTGAATTTGGTGATGTCATATGTATTTTTAATAAATTATTTGATTTTGAATGCACATTTATGTTTTTATAATTAATTTAATTCCTTTTTGATTTAATTGACAATTTAGTAAATTTTATTTAATTAATATTTCATAATATCAATTAAATAGTAGTAAAAATTTTATTTACAAATGTAATGTGATTTTAGGAATTAATTAATTAATCAAGCAAGATGAATAATTAGGACCTAGGGTTTAGGTCAGATCAGTTTGAATTCGATAATTGCCTATTTGATTTAGGACTTAAGATTAGGGTTTCTTGATTAAATGTTGAGATTGGGGGTCTAGGGTTTAGGTGACCATTTTTAGGTGATTACATTTTCCCCTCTTTGAATTGATGTGTGATCAGTGCATTGATTCAAAGACTTGTTAGCAAGAAGACCTAGAATAGTTTGATTTGAAGCGATGAAACTATTCTTTTGAAGAAGAAGACTGACTTTGAGCTTGATTGGATGAAGATCGATCAAAAGATATAAATAGAATGCTCAGTTTAATTTGAAGCAATGAAACTGAACATCTGTCAGGAACTCTTAAACCTTTTTGATTGGTTTGAATGTATAACCAGTTTGTTTTGAAGCAATGAAACTGATTACCATTAAGAGATTTGATTAGCAAGCAAATTGACTTGATTTGAAGCGATGAAGCCAATTTGATCAATGTATCTAGTTTCAATAATGAATAGCCCGTATAAGACCGATCTTGTCTAGTTTCGAGTGTATTAACCATTGTATAAGACCATTGATTAGTTTGCCTTTGATTTAAGATGATCTCAACTTGATTTGATGCGATGAAGCTGAGATGCCCCAAGCAATGGGGTTTTGATTAAGGATGTGATCACTAGAATGTTGATGTCCTGATCCTGCCCCCTCGGGAGCAAAATTGAAATATGGCTAGGTGCCCCAGTGATGAGAAGCAATTTGATTGATTAGACAATTTGGGAAAATACTAATTTGATTAGAAAGAGGTCCCACGTGGTTAGGACAAAATATGTACTTGATGAAAGGTCCTATGTGACCAAGATTGGCCAAAAGTAAGATACATTGATTGATTAGAAGAAAAACATGAGAGATTTCTATTGGTTGTGCAAGTGGTCAAATTCAAATTTTGATTTCGATCCTGAAAATAAAATCAGGACAGTTGAATTAGTGAGGGGTGTCATGACCACTTGATGATGAGAAGATTGATCGATTAGAATCTCAAATCCTTCACATTGGATAGAGATAAAGTTATTATGCTGATTTCATCACTATGTAGATGCAAGACTAACATGAATGCAACCTAAGGTGTAGTCACTGAGCTTTAGCAGTTGAAAATTTTCATCATTGAGCATTTTTGGAACATCGGAGTCGATACAATCCTTACTGGTGCTACTGCAGCCATAAGAATATGAATATGACTTTCATCTGATAAGATATGGGAAACTAACATAATCATCGAGGCATAAAAGCCAAGATGACCTGAACGTTCTTTCTAGTAGATGTTACAAGAGTACACTAGTATCGAGGCATTCAAAGCCAAGATAACCATGAGTACGATCTTGCATAAACAAACAGAGCAATAATAGTCAAGGAGATAGTTCTGACCTCACCTTGGCATACAAATAAAGAGGATCGAGGGATGTGAGGCTTTTCTTCCTTAATGCAAGAGCTCTTATCACATACACCCTGATTATTTGACGTTGCTGGATCATCGGGACCACACCAACAAGTAGTAGACAAAGAAAAGATTAACGAAATCAATGAGAACCAGAAGCATATAGATAAAACTTCAGCATACTTTAGCCTGTTTCAAAGTGTTCAAATGTGTATATGTATGAGGGGTGTTGAGAAACACCATTGTGCTTGTGAGTGCTTTGTATTTGATTGCTATTGATCTGTTGTTTACCTTTGCGATATCCAATGTGTGTTAAGAAACATAGATGTGTCCAAAGATACTGTTAAGAAACACTGTTGATTGTGGTGTTGAGAAACACCTGTTTGTGTCAGTAGCGAGTTGTCCTTCAAAAATGATAAGATTACTGACTCTGGTGTAATCCAAAGATGCGATCAAATTGGGGACCCATGCCCCTAGTATAAAATGGCGATAACTGACTTGACTCATATTGTGAGGACAAATCTGATTTGATTTCCCCCAGGTTATGACTTTGGATCGGTTTCAAGCCAGGAGGGTTCTTAGAAGAACCAGAGTGTCATGAAAGTGACTAAAAGATATGTACAAATTGAAGCAAAGGATTGATGCCAAGATTGAGCATTGATAAATGGAGTGCTAAGTATAAGAGGCACTTGTTTACCAAGTTTTCACCTACTTGGCAGAGATGATATTTAGCATAAATTGACTTGATTTGAAGTGATGAAGCCAATTTAATCAATGTGCCTAGTTTTAGAAATGAATGACTCATCTAAGACCGATCTGTTTGGTTTTGAGTGTATCCATCAATGTATAAGATAATTGATTGAGTAACTATTGATTTATGATAATCTCAACTTGATGTGATGTGATGAAGTTGAGATGCCCCAAGTGATGGGGTCTTTCTTGATAAGGTGATCATTGAAAACCCGGTAAGCATGTTTGTGCTGCCATCCTTTTACTCATTTTTTCAATTTTTTTTGTATTTTCCCATTTTTGTATTTTTTTGATTGATACATCAAGGCGCCTATTGCTAGGTTTTCACCAAGATGATCATTTTTTTAGGACTTTTTACCATTTTTAGATTTTTCCAGAGATTACTCTTGTCTCAAGCAAGATCACATTGGTTTTTCCCAATGTCTAGCAAGGTAGAGGTCATTACAGATGGATCAGAAAGCTGATTGATGAGGAAAATAGACAATAGTGGATGAAGACGGTGAATGCGACCCTCAAAGATAGTCTCCTCAAGATTACCCAAGCTAGGGAAAAATGAATATTACAACAATGTAGGCTCATGGAGCAGTGTTAGATAGCATATAAGATAATGAACAGATGTCATGAAAAACATGTGGTCCAAAAGAGTGGACAGGTCAAGAAGTTTCTTCAGAACTTATTTTTCAATTTTGATCAAGACCAAGGGGTCAATGTTGGATAGGATATAGCTATGATAGCACAATCTAGATAAGGAGGTATAAGTGGATGGTTTGGATTATGGCAGGAATGCTCAAAGATAGGAAGTATAAGCTTGGGATCAACAAGATCGTTATAGGGTATCATGGATGAGAGAAAGCAAGTAGGCTGATGGAAAGGACAATGAATGTTAGGATACATGATGCTCATGGATAGGTTCAACCTTGTCAAGATCATAGGAAGGAACCTAGATGCTCACAGGATAGCTAGATGTAAGATATGATAGATAGGATGACATGGAAGGAACTTGCCCCCGAGTGAAGAGTGCAAGTAGGAGGAACTATGCATGACATCTATTTGCTAGGTTTTCATCATGGTACTTATCCAAGGTGCCAAAAGAAGTGGTTTTCACCATAAGATGGATTGATTTATCTTTAATTTTTCTACCAAGGTGCCTGTTTACCAGGTTTTCACCAAGGTACATTTTTTCTTTTTAATCTTTTTTTTTTGTACTTTTTGAGTGGAGGAACTTAAGCTTCGTGCTCTTTGGATAGTGCTCCTTTGAAAGATATGCTATGATGTGCCAAGGCCGCTAAACGTATGCTCAAAGATGTTGATAGGGTGATGGTAGGGAAGAATGATGTGGATGATATGGGATATGGTAGCCAAGGATTTATGTGAGGAATTGGATAAGAGGGATGGAAGGATATGAGGTGGATGGAAAAGGTGATAAGATCAACAATGACACACTCCTTGAAGGGTAGTGGATGGATGGAGGACGAGTGGATGCAATAGCCTGAGACTTTGATGGATGAGCTGATATGGATCTTGGTATATGAGGACCCAATATGGATGGAGTATTCAAGGTAATGGATTTTGGGACATGAGGACCCAAAATAGAGTTAGAAGATGGGGGATGTTTAGCTGAAGATGAAGTGGAAGACATTGGAAGCTTGGAATCCAACTTTGACTTTTCCTTTTTGTTCAAGCCTTTTAAGAGAGACTTGGGAATCCGCATGGATTTTGATTTAATTTTTGTATCTAAGTCCTTTAGAAGAGATTGAGGAATCCACATAGATTTTGATTTTCCTTTTCTTTTGGATGATGTAGAACACACTTTGTCCATGATGGATTTAGGAACCCATATTTTCTTTGATATTATTCTTTTCTTAACAGACCTTTGTGGTCTCTTGAATATTTCCTTTTGCTTTGTAGTCACATGTCGATTAGATGGGACATAGTGACCTTCATATGTCAGTGGATTCTTGTATTTCTGCTTTCTTTGTTGCACATACAAATTACTTCCAAAAAACTTGGGAATTGTGGATGAATAGGACTGATATGACTGGTTCATATGGATTGGTTGATAAGGAGATTTCAAGGATGTATGTCTTTTTTGATCTTGATAAGAGATAGGATAAGTGGATGAAGGGATATAAGGACCCAATATAGATGGAGGGTTTGACGGATTTGGCTTTGGGATATAGGGACCAAGGATGGATTTCAAAGATGAAGAAGGTTGATGCATATGTTTGAATGGAGGGGGATAAGGTGTGGAAGGGATATCAACATCTTTAGAGTGAGTTGTATTGCCAAGTATCTCCTCTTTTGAATTCAACTTTATATCAATAGGTGCATGAGTAGTTTTGATAGGAGCAACTTGGATAGGAGCAGTTGAAGCTTGATGGGATTTATTTTTCTGCAAGGGATTTGGAGGAATGATGTTTTTAGGATATGAAAGAATATGACAAGGGGATGATGGGATGCTCTGATCTTGACAAGGATCTTTAGATGGTGTAAAAAGGGTACCTTTCTCTCAATTTTCAATAGGTCCATTAGAGATGCCAGGAAGGATATCTTGCTTGGGACATGGAGGGCTATATTCTTGGAAGAAATGGAAGGGGATGGTAGAATCATCATGGGACTCTTGAGATGTGTGACTTTGGTCAACTATTGGGTAAGGATGAATGGTTGCTTGATCTTGATCATTTTTTATATTAGTTTCTTCACACTGTGGATTGTACTCTTGACATCGAGCTACTTCTAAGGATGAGGTAGGAGTTTTGATCTGCATGTGAGATTCTTGATAGACTGATGGACAATCATTTGCAATAGGCATGATAAGCATTGAAGCACATGGACACTTGGGGTCTATAATTAGTGAAGCCTAAGAAAGACTTGTATATGTATGTTGATTAGCTTAGATCTCTTTTAGAGGTATTCCTTGATAGTAGACATAGTCGTCATTAGGTTCAGTTCTTGATGGAGATAGTGTGGCTGGTTTTGAAGCTTTAGGAGATGGAGGAATGATGGAAGAAGTAGATGTGATCTACGAACCATTGCTAGAAATGGATTCTTGATATTGATCATGCTTGAGATTAGTATCTTCACTATCTGATTCATTAGGATTTTCCACTTTGATTATACCATCATCTATGAGATCTTGGATTTTATGTTTCAACTCCATGCAAGATGAAGTTGTATGCTCATTGTGTTGATGATATGCACAGTAGGTACTCAAGAATCTTATATAAATCATTGTGACCATTTTTAGACATGATTAGGGTTTAGGTGACCATTTTTAGGTGATTAGGGTTTAGGTGACCATTTTTTAGGTGGTTGGGGGTCTAGGGTTTAGGTGACCATTTTTAGGTGATTACAGAAATCATGTCTATAAGAGACAAACTCAATTCATTATGAATTGTGTGTGTGGGGTGAACAAGAGAAGAGGAGAGTTGCTAAAGAAAATCTGAAGGAGAAGAAAGTCTTCAATTCAGTCTCAATCAACAAGATAAAGGAAGAGCTAGATTCTGTAGACACTGATGAACAGTGAGACAAGCATCATAGACCAGAACAAGTGTGGAGCAAAGGTATATATTTTCTTATATTGATCAGTGAAGTAATGGATCTACAATAGATTTGAAAATCTATAATTAAGTTGTATGTATGAATAGATCATTAGTGTTTCAGTTTAACCATTGAAGCATATAAGCCTCTTAATTGAGCAGGACTTAAAAGTATTTTTCAATTGAGATACATCCCAAGGAGTATCAAAAAGTATGATAACAAAAGTAGCATTGGATATGCCCGATACCTATTGACAGGCCCAGTGAGTGTTTGATCAAGGATGGTAGCATTAGATGCTAGATACTAGTTGAAAAACTATTTCTAAATCCTCTAACAAGGTCACACCTAATAGTGTGTTTGTAACCTTTAACAGGGCTGGCTCTTAACAGAGATCACTTCAAAAGAGTGAAAATTTGGGGTACCAGTCCCAGTGGTTTTTCCCTTAACAGGGTTTCCACATTAAAATCCTTGTGTTATGTGTTTATGGTTTATCACTTTACTATTTTACATTTCACATATGCATTTCTAGATTTATCAGTATATTCTACATATTTACCATGTTTCGGTAAATAGTTAACTTCTTATCAATAAACATACAGAAGAAGGTTTAACAAAGCAATCTGACAAGTAGTAAATTGATATAAGTATTATATGGCATTCATCTTGTAGGATAGAAGATAAATTGTGACATAATTTGTGGTTATAAGTTTAAAGGGTTGATTGAAGGATTAATTTTTGAGGCCACTAATTCACCCCCCCTCTCAGTTATTACTAACAATTGGTATCAGAGCTTGTGTGCTTAGAAGGAAGGTTTCATGACCTAAGCTAAAGATCACAATATGAACATATGAGATGTACCCAAATTGAACAAAGATAATTTTGCTTCATGGTAGAGTAGAATAAGAATTCACTTATTAGGTATTGGTAATGATGTTACTCAATACTTAGATGCTGAATATGTGTTGCCCACAGGAGCACCAACAGTCAAATAATTGAGAGAGAAGCATGAACAAAATTGCATGATGATAGAACTTGCTTCTTCACTCTTCGATGCATAATTTGAAGATGTCAAATCTTGCAAAACTGTAAAGCAGATGTGGGACAAATTGAAGCTTGTACATGGTGGTGACAAAAATGTTTTGAGAGCCAAGGAAGAAAGCCTTCGAGTAAAGTTTGATGATCTAAAAATGAAAGAAGGTAAAAACATCACTCAGTATAGCACAAGAGTCAAAGAGGTAGTCTATGCTATCTGAGGAGTTGGAGGTGTACTAAAATAAGATACAATGGTAAGTAAAATTCTAAGAACCTTACTACCTACTTATGCTATTAGAGTATCTGTCATTCAAGAAATGAGAGCAATAGAAAATAGAAATGTTACTCTAGGTAGTTTAATTGGAAGAATGATTTTATTTGAGATGAAAAACATTGATAATAGTGTTTTATCAAACATAGAGTTTGCATTCAAGTCTTTTGTGAGAATAAGTAAATCAAGTCATAAAAACACTATGAGAAAAGATAGTGATAGTGAAAGTGAAAGTGAAGAAGATGACCTTGATGAAATTGAAGCACTTATGGATAGAAGAATGCAAAGAGGCAAAGGTAAATACAAAGGTAAATTACCACTTGTTTGTTTTAATTTCAAAGAGATTGGACACTTTGTTGCAAGATGTACTAATAGAAGAAAAGATGATAGAAGTAATGAAATATCATTTGAAAAGAAGTTTGACAGAGGTGATTAAAGAAGCTACCAACAATTAGAAAGAAGAGATACCTAAGACTATAAGGACAAAGAAAAGAAGGCCAGTTACCTAGAAAAAATTCAAAGATGATGATACTGACACCAAATTTGATGAAGACATCGAGATGGTGTTTGTGGCTGTAAAGGATGATTCAGATGATGATGAAGAAAGTATGTAGAAATAGATCTCATATCTAAGGTTAGAAAAAATGATGTTTGGATCATAGATAGTGGCTACACTCACCATATGACCAGTGATAAGAAAAAGTTTGAGACTTTTGAATACTATAAAGGTGGTTTAGTAAGAATGGGTGATGACTCACCTTGTCTAGTTGAAGGTAGAGGAACAATAATGTTGAATAACTACATAAAATATGAAAATGCTTATTGGGTAAATGGATTGAATTATAATATATTGAGTGTTTCTTAGTTGAATAATTCAGGTCACAAAGTAGCATTTGAAAATAAGAAGGCAAAGATCTTCAATAAATTAGGAAATCTGATTGGTATCGGTGAGCAGACAAAAGGTAACTTATTCTATCTGAATGATACTGACTCCACTTGTTTGATTACTACAAATGAAGACATATGGTCATGGCATAAAAGATTGTGTCATGTGAATTCTAACAACATGATAAAGATTAGCAAAAAGAGAAATTTCAGAGGCTTACCGACAATGACCAAGCCCAAAAACATCATGTGTAAGAACTATTAAAAAGGTAAAATGACAAAGTCTATTTTTAAAAGAAAAACCCATACATCTGATGCAATTCTAGAATAAGTCCATACTGATTTATGTGGACCTATGAGGAAAATGAGATATTATGGAGATAGGTATTTTATTCTCTTTGTTGTTGATTACTCTAGAATGATGACATTCATGTTTCTAAAAGATAAATCAGAAGCATTTAAGATGTTTAAATGGTACAAAGAAATGGTTGAGAAGCAAAGTGGTAAGGAGTTAAAATGTTTAAGGTCAGATAGAGGAGGGGAATTTATTTTAGATGAATTCACTAACTTTTGTAATGATAATGGAATCAAAAGACATGTCTCTCAACCAAGAACACCACAACAGAATAGAATTGCTGAAAGAAGGAATAGATCCATAGTTGATTGTGCAAGGACACTGATGATAGAGAAAAGCATCAACCAAATATTCTAGAGGGAAGCTGTGAGTACTACTATTTACACATTAAACAGAGTACAATTAAAGAAAGATACCAAAAGACACCTTATGAGCTATGGTACTGATACACACCCAATATAGATGAATTTTCAGAGAAGAATGAAAAGGAAAGCACTAAAGAAACAAAGGACTACAATAGGTTCACTTATAATGAGGAACCTAAAACTCTACCCTACCAAAACTATAGAGCTCCTGAGAAATAGATCATTGCACCCGAGAATCAGGCTGCAAATACTGACGATCAGAATATTGCTCAAAATGATGCACAAAGTGATGGAGAAGAGAATGAAGAAAAAAATGATGATCAAGATGATAGACAAAGAACTAAACCTATACTTTCAAGATATGTCAGAAGGAACCATCCATAGAACCATATCATTGGAGGCAAGAAGGCTGGTATGAGAACCAAAAGTAAGTCTCTAAATACAAGATATCTTATTTGTGACTATGAGCCCAAATTTATCAATGCTGCACTAGATAATGATGAATGGATAAGTACTATGAATGAAGAGATTGAATATATAGAGAAAAATAAGACATGGACACTTGTACCAAGACTAGATGACAAGAATGTCATGGATACAAAATGGATATTCAGGAATAAGCTGAATGAGAATGGAGAAGTCACAAGAAATAAATCAAGACTAGTATGCAAGGGGCATGCACAAGAAGAAGGAATTGACTATGGAGAGACCTTTTCACCCATTGCTAGGCTAGAAGGAGTAATAATATTGCTTTCTTATGCTGCATATAAAGGATTCAAGGTATATCAAATGGATGTCAAATCTGCATTCTTAAATGGAATCCTTGAAGAAGAGGTATACATTGAACAACCAAAAGGGTTTGTTGATCTAGACAAGAGAGACATGGTATGTAAACTTCAAAAAGCCCTGTATGGATTGAAACAAGCACCCTGAGCTTGGTATGAAAGACTTCATTCCTATCTTATAAGTATTGGATTTGTAAGGACTAGTGAAAATAGTAATCTTTACTTAAAGGAAGATATTGATGCTAACATTTTGATTGTTGAGATATTTGTTGATGACATCATATTTGGAGGCAATGATATGCTATGAAAATCATTTGAAAATGAGTTGAGCAAAGAGTTTGAGATGTCTATATTTGGAGAGATCAAGTTCTTTCTTGGTCTGCAGATCATGCAACAAGATGAAGGTATTTTCATTACACAATCCAAGTACATCAAAGAAGTACTGAAAATATTCAAGACGGAAGAATCCAAACTAGTTGGAACATTGACGGAAACTAGATGTAATGAGACAAATGAGGATAAGTCATCAAAGGTAAATTAGACTTTGTATAGATTTATGATTGGAAAACTCATGTATGTTGTACATACTAGACTAGATATTGCACATGTAGTAGTAATAGTTGCTAGATTTTCTGCTAACCGTAGAGAATCACATATGAATTCTATGAAAAGAATTCTAAGATATCTGAAGAATACCAATGAATATGGCTTATGGTATAAAAGAGAAGGAAAATTTGAACTTAAGGTCTTTACCGACGCTAATTGGGATAGAAATATTTATGACCAAAAGAGCACAACTGGAGGAGCATTCTTCATGGGTGACAGAATTGTCACATGGATCAACAAGAAACAAGGATGCATCTCACAATATACTACAGAGGCAAAGTATGTTGCTGCTGCTCCAAACTGCTCAAATATTTCATGGATCAAACAGTTACTGGAAGTTATGCATATGAAAATTTTAGAACTAGTAATTATCTATTGTGATAATAAAAGTGCAATAAACATTTCCAAGAATCTAGTCATGCATGCTAAAACAAAGCATATTGCCATAAAGTATCATTATTTAAGAGAACAAGTTCAGGCAAAAGAGTTGATACTTGAGTATGTGCAATCAAAGGAACAATTGGCCGATATCTTCACCAAGCCACTACCCAAGGATGCATTTGAGTACTTGAGAAAGAGACTAGGGGTCAAACCCTTGTCTACTAGTTAGTAAGCTGACTAGAAGGCTGTATCAGCCTACATATTATCAGAATATCATTCATGTTGATGCAAATAGAGAAATGAACTTCAAAGATACATCTATACATAGCAAGGTATTTATCTCCTACAAGCACCAAAGTTGTTAATGATGGAATGGGAAATTCAAGGAATATATTATGGATAGAAAAATCCATTTGGCATTACTATAAAATATTTGCATGAAAAAGATCTTTGGCATTGCTTTCAAAGGGAGAGAGATATCTCATTATCATACATACAGAGATTATATCAGATATCAACTTAGGGAAACATCATATTCATCAGAGTATCCATAGGGAGAGAAGAATATAACAAGAAAGGGAGAGTACACACAAAGGAAGAGTATTACTGACAAAAGAGACATTACAAGAAAGGAGAATAGTCAAAGGGAGAGAGTTTGACACAAAAGGAGAACACGTCACATCAGAGAAAGAAAGATTCTACACATCCATCTAGTAAAGGGATTGAAGATAGAAGGAAAGATGCAAGAATCAAATCAAAGCTATTTGAGCTTAATGATAGCTAGAAATTTGTATTGGTTACATTAGGAAAGCTTGATGAAATTATAAATTTTATATTGTATTAGAAATAGTATAGTATGATAATATAGTATGTTTCCAACAATGCCAAAGGTAGAGATTGATGACATGTAACTGATTGAATGTTTGAAGATATTGAGTTGATGATCATGCAAGGAATTAAATCAGTTAATGTATTATATTGTCATTGATGTCAACTTGATATAATCTATATGGTCATTGTAATATTTCCAAAATACTTCAAAGAACCGATGAATCAAAGGCTATGCTATCAGTAATGCATATAAGTCAAGTATTCACTAAGTGACTACATATACTGACAGAGTGCACCCGATGGTCGGAGTAAAAGAACTAAGTCATAGTGTTTCCTGATGAACAAATGCACAACATTACTGATGAGCAGGGTTATAGTGTTGCCCGACGAGTAAAACATAGAGTAACCCGATGGACAAAATTTCAGTGTTGCCCGATGGAGAAAGACAAGAACGGAGATCCCAATGACAGCTGAAGTCACATTGATGGAACAGTTAGTTATCACTGATGACTAACTAAAGTGTTGACCAACATAAAAAAGAGTTTAGAAAATGACAAAAAATGCTTAGCTATCAAGAAGCTAAATATAGAGTTAACGAATACTTATCATTATTTTAATCATCCAGATAAAGTTGGAGATAAGTAATTGATTTAAAGTTGCTTTGTCTAGTTGGAAAGAAGATCTATATGAGATCAGACTAGAGATTTTATTTACATCTGTTGGCAAAGATTATTGAACATGCCAAGATCAAGAAAGCCAAGAAAAGAGGAAATCATGTCTATAAGAGACAAACTCAATTCATTACGAATTGTGTGTGTGGGGTGAACAAGAGAAGAGGAGAGATGGTAAAGAAAATATGAAAGAGAAGAAAGTCTTGAATTCATTCCTGATCAACAAGATAAAGGAAGAGCTAGATTCTACAGACACTGACAAACAATGAGACAAGCATCATAGAGAAGAAAAAGTGTGGAGAAAAGGTATATATTTGATTATATTGATCAGTGAAGTAATGGACCTACAATAGATCTGAAAATCTGCAATTGAGTTGTATGTATGAACAGATCATTAGTGTTTTAGTTTAACTATTGAAGCATATAAGCCTCTTAACTGAGCAAGACTTAAAAGTATTTTCAATTGAGATACATCCCAAGGAGTATCAAAAAGTTTGATCACAAAAGTAGCATTGGATATGCCCGATACCTATTGACAGGCCAAGTGAGTGTTTGATCAAGGATGGTAGGATTAGATGCCAGATACTAGTTGACAAACTATTTCTAAATCCTCTAACAAGGTCACACCTAACAATGTGTTTGTAACCTTTAACTAGTTTGACTCTTAACATGGATCACTTTAGAAGAGTGAAAATTTGGGGTACCGGTCCCAGTGGTTTTTCCCTTAATAGGGTTTCCACGTTAAAATACTTGTGTTATGTGTTTATGGTTTATCAGTTTATTGTTTTACATTTCACATATGCATTTCTGGATTTATTAGTATGCTCTGCATATTTATTGTGTTTCGGTAAATAGTTAACTGCTTATCGGTAAACATACAGAAGAAGGTTTAACAAAGCAATCCAAAAAGTAGTAAATTGATATAATTATTACATGGCATTCATCTTGTAGGACAGAAGATAACTTGAGACATAATTTGTGGTTATAATTTTAATGGGTTGATTCAAGGATTAATTTTTGAGGCCACTAATTTACCCCCCTCTCTGTTATTACTAACAGGAATGAAATTACCTTGATAATTTATTCTATTGTATTCCAACTTCCATAGGCAAGGTGTCATTATCTATGGCTTTGATGTAGTCTCTTCTTTCCCATTGAAAATATGTTTTTTTTTGTAATTTGGTACTTATTATTTCTATGGAGAAAGTGTCTATAGTCATCGAACACTTGCAAATGATGAGATTTCATCTTTGGAACATAAATTTGACATGCAAATTTTCCCTTTATTTGAATACCTACAAGATCATGTATAATTGGATTAAATATGTTAATTTTGATAATTACAATTATCATACACAACTTAAAAATACAACAAAAAATTGTTAGCACTATAACATACCAAAAAATAGGTGTTAACAAGAGAACATACCACAAAAATGTGTTAGCTTAGGGGCATCATATATTTTCTATATAGGCATTGTATGGAATTGAAATTGTCTTTGTCCTATTGATCTAGAGATGTCATACGTAGTGAACCCATTCTATAACACCAACAAATTGTTGATAAGGGGCTCAATATATCCATTTATCTTTAACTTGGTACCTACCTAGTTGAATGAACAAAAACATTACATAATTATTATGACCATTCTTATCGGGTATTTATAATAAATTAATTTAGATGATTATTAAATGAAAAAATACCTAGAACAATCATTGCCAACATTATGTGCTCCCTCTTTATGGACAACCAAGGAGGAATGTTATTGTTGATAACAAAAACATTCAACACAGAGTAAACAGATATCATCTCTCCAAATGGATTGACACCGTCCATTGCCAATGAAAGCTTGAGATTACAAGGTTCTTCTTTAAAGTGTGGAAAATTTTCCTCTATTTCCTTAAATTCCAAACGATCCACAAAAATTTTCATAATGTCATCTTGACTTCTATTATGTGTATGAGAATCCATAAATTGTGCACAGCTAGTGGACCTTAAAAATCATTGCAGACGTGGAATAATGGGAATATACCTAAGAACCTTGTGAGGCACCCTTTTTTTTATTTGATCTGATTGATATCTACTAATATGACAATTAGGGCATTCTATTTCAAATTCATGTTGTTTATGATATATAATATGATCATTCAGATATGCATGTATTGTTTGATACTCCATTCCAATATCTTTCATAATGGCAGATAATTATTGGTACGAGTGAGGTAGAATGTTTGATGGTGGTAACAAACACTCACCTATCAAACTACAAAAAAAAATATAAATTTTTAATATAAAGAATATTAACTGGTACATAAAGACTATAAGGAAATTATGACTAAAAAGATGAAAAAATATGAGCTATATGACATAGCTTAACATACGGGTGATTGATACATTGGATAAACCATTCATAAACTTCAAGTTCACCAACAAAAATACAGAGAAAAGAAGAGTTGTTTGGGAGCCTTAGTATAGGGGCTCATATGCCTTCTCAAGTATAGGTATATCAAGGTCATCTTCATCACCATCATCAGTTGTGCATGTACCATCATCTTGATCATCATGATCAGCTGCACCAGTACCATCATCTTCTATTGGGTTATCTGCCGTCGGATCATCTTCTTCCATGGGATAGATATCTTCTTCTTTGATATTCACACCTCCATGTTCCCCCAATTGGAAATCCACATTCTCCTGGTCGTCATGGTCCATAACATGAAACCTAGGGTGGTTGACCTATATCAAAATGATGACCTTAAATTAACCATGACCATGATGTCATCATCAATTGATTTCTTATGTATATAAATTGTTAAAATATTATATTGAAATGCATACCAATGGACGAAATTTTTTTCCCCCTTGAATGTTACCATGCTTCCTACAATTTTCCTCAGCTATTTTGATTAGATATCTTTTATTCTTTAAACCCTTGCAAATGTTGCAGGGACAATAACATTTTCCATCAAATTTTCTTTTCAAGTTAGACCACAATCTAGCAATTGTCTCCTTATTTTTTTATGGGTTGATATTGTCAGACATGGTCTTTCTTCACAGACAAATATTCTGGCTATATTATACCAAAAAATCATCTCCTATACTTTGAATTAAGATATTAATGTTGTAATCTATCAAATATAAAAATACTAGCATTAATGTTATCATCTGTCAAATATAAAAATACTAGCATTAGGAGTATCTTATATATAACATTATTAGTAGTTCTTTACTCCCTTCTGATTTACTATACTACCAAATTGTGATAGTTAAACAAATATCTTCTTAGACAGTCACAAAAATGAACCAAAATAAAGTGTTCCGTATTACCTATTCTTTGGGACACACTTAGGACAGTGATTTATTTATTTAGTTGGGCTAATATCCATTGTGTGCAGAGATAATTGAAGATGGAATTTAATTGGTTAAGGAAAAGGTGGAAAGTTGATGCATGGTAAGGTGATGATAACTCAAACAATGATATTCTTCTATTGAAAACATTGATATTCTGTCTGTTAAGAAATTGTTTCCCTTTTCCAATAATATCATGGGAAATGAAGGCTTGGTTAGTCATGACAATTTTTTTTCTTTTCACTAAATGTGGAATAATTTTTAGCTTTTCCCCACTCCTATTGTTGGTGAGCTCAGTAAGGCACACAATGCTCCTCTTAAATCTGATTAGAAACATAAATCCTATGTGAAATTCCTTTACTGTTGAAAGATACAAGTTTTGCATTTACTTCATAATGGATATTCCACAAAACGCTCTTGCAAAGCTTTGGACTACACCTCCAAACCTGCTTCTTGAATTCAATTGAAGCCTTCAAATTAACTCACAACTAAATCTACCCCTAAATCTCTAATAAAAAAATACACCTTCAAGATGCCCAATTATTGTGGAAGCCATTATACGGGAGAAGAGGAGGATCTATAAGCACTGTACAGATTGTGACTATATAAGAAAGCATTATATATATCATTTGGATGTCTCTTTGCTTGGTTTTTACATTTTTTTTGATTTGAAAAAGTTCCAAATGTGTTGAATAAGTTTTTAACATAGATTTACAAACAGTCTTCAATCCTGTATACTTCAGCGCAACAGTCACAGTTTAGTTCTTCTTCTTATAAGTATTTTGATTTTCTTTTAGAATGAAGGAATTACATGGTGTCTTAGGCCTAGAATCCATGGAATGATGTCTATATAATATTTTATTATATCACACTAACCTTGCATAAGAAGAAAAGTGAATGAAATGGGTGCGCACTAGTGAAATTATGAAGAAAATTTGAAGAAAATGCATGGATAGGTATTACAGTGAGAAATTTGGCTGAACAAGGGGCACATTTTCTGATTTTAAGTGTCAAGATATGTCATAAAAATGGTGAATCCATAACCAATTTGGAAGGAAGGTGTTGGGAAGTCAGGGATTTGACAAACCCTATATTTAAAGGTTTATAAGGGCTAATTTGGGGTTTTGGTGTTGTAGAAGCCATAGGTTGAAATTGAGTTTATATTTCTCCAATTTGGTTCATTTTAGAAGACTTATGAAGATTTGAGGTCTTGGGGATAAAACCATCTTATAGTTTCTTTGTTAATTATTTGGACTCATTTCTATGTATGGGTGAGGGTACAGTGCTAGGACAATGCTATTTGGTCCAAATTAATAGGGGGTAAGCTTGGGATATGTTGAAGTAACTTAATATGGGTATCTAGAAGTGCAAAGTACTTGTCTTTTGTTTTGGAAGGATTGGGAGTTATAAGTCATTTAGTGCTGTTGGAGGGCTACAAACATGACAATTACACCTTTGAGGTAGTTTGGAGAGTTGGGTGTATTGGGGTGTTTCCTAGAACCATAAAAAACTATTGAATCCACTTGAATCCAACATAATTAAAACATATATATCACCTTTTTCTATGGGAAGGGTGTTTGACCAGTTTTCACTCATTGGTGGCATATGAGGGCTTGGAGATAGTGCCTAAACTTCTCAAATCTATAGCATATAGATCTTCATTTGACATAAATAATAGATAAGATCTAGGGTATCTTGAACCTCCAATGTAGGATAGATAGCTTAGGATTAATGTGTAAGTGATCCCAATATACATGTTTGACCATATCACTTTGGTGACAAGAACTTTGATTATGGAGAAATGAACTTCAGTAAGCAACATATTACTAAATCATAAACTTTTAATGTTTAAAAATTACCTTAAAAATCTTTCCTTGGATCAAAAATCTTATTTAGATCTTCCAACACCATCAGCACATGGATAATATATGGCCTAAACCTCAAACACACTCACTGCCTTAACAACTTACTACCAAACAAACTCACTATTCTCTGTCCACTAGGACAGTAAATATCAGTGTTCACAAGGATAGTCACTAACATTCATAAAATATAGTGTTCTTCTACATTTAAGGCATTAAGATACCCTAGAACTTAACAGTGAAATTGTTTTAGTTGTATTGTAGGCAAAATATCTTATTTAGATCTTCCAACACCATGTCAACATGGAGAATATCTGGCCTAAACCTCAAACACACTCACTGCCAAATGAAGAGTTTCACTCATTGATGTCAAAGGGGGAAATGAGAACAAAAATTATGTGTGTAATGGAAAGAGGTATAGATGTTCAGTCCAAACATGATTAAAAAAAATTCTACAAAATTGAACTTAACATCTTGGACTAAACATCTACATCTTTACATTACACACATAATTTTTGTTCTCATTTCCCCCTTTGAAAGTTTCAAATAGAGGTTGAGGGTCTTAGCCTTCTCCTCTATTCACTAATTCATATGCTAGTGGTTCAATTTTAGGAGGATCTTATCTGTAGCCCAGATATTCTTCATGTTGACATGGTGTTGGAAGATCTAAATAAGATGGTTGATCCAAGTCAGGGGTTTTAGGTGATTATTAATTAGATTGAGGAAATAGAGATATGGAGACTAAGATTTTGTATATCCAAAGAAGTAGGTTAAAGGGTGCCCCAAGCATCAATGACCTACACATTAGAACTTAAATAGTATTATAACTTTGTTATTGTGGAACCTTCAAGACCTTAGTGTGATTTTTATATACTCATCAACTAGAGAACAACATATCCTTCATGAAGAAGCCTCCATTTTATTATTAGAACAAGCATTTTCTATTTGTTGACTATCACAAATCATACTTGTTAAACAATGATATAATGGATAAAAATAATCATAGTTTCATCACCTATTCATCTAAAAAAGGTCACAATGCATCCCATCTGCCTTCTCCAATAGTTCTATCCATGAAGAGTTTATGATTTCATGTTCAAACCTTTGAAACTTCATTAAATCATGTCATTACAGTCTGAAACTTATGCAAACAATCCACTAGGGCATTATTAATACATGACCAAATCTCTTCACAAAAAACTATAACTTTGGAATTATAAAATAAGAATTTAGAAGAAATGTTCCATTAATTTATAGACCATTCCTACGGTTGGAATGAAAGATATGTATTTTTAGAGAAGGTATAAGCATAGATGAAAAACATGCAGATTTGACCAAGAAATACTGGGAGCTAGACCCAGTAACACATGAACTTGTGATTATTTTCACAATAGTACATTTGTTGTAGGGTAAGCTCCTAGTTGTGCTTAGGAAAATTTGCATGTTCATCACCTGTGCATATACCTTTTCTAATCAACTCTTATATACAGGTGAAGGTTGCATATATGTTGTATATGTTGTGTGTGTGTGTGTGTGTGTGTGTGTGTGTGTGTGTGTGTGTGTGTGTGTGTGTGTGTGTGTGTGTGTGTGAGNTGTGTGTGTGTGTGTGTGTGTGTGTGTGTGTGTGTGTGTGTGTGTGTGTGTGTGTGTGTGTGTGTGTGTGTGATAGTGGAAGAAAAATCACCTGCAAAAGTGGATCAAGGTATGATTCCCCTCTCATAGAAAGGCGTGCAACATTTCTAAAACTGATCGCTTATCCATCATCAACAAGTCAAGATGACAAAATAGATATTGGCCTGAAAAAGAGGTATGTAGAATCTTAGAACTAGGAAAGAGATACACAAATGAATCAATTCAGGGACCTTGAATCCATAAAGACCCTAAGGAATACAAGGACCTAGAAGGTCTCTATGTTTTGTAATTTGGTCCATTAGTTCCTATAAGCTATTTTATTGTCAATTTTTCCATGTTAAGGAAAAGAACCCTACAAGAGTCACCATGTAATGGGAATAAGGGTCATTAGGTTTTAGGTATATGTAGGTTTTTTGAGTTGTTATAGGCCATAAAAATTCCATGCAATAGGTGTGAAGGAATCTATGGGTCTAATTGTCAAATTGATAACTTAGTGTCAATTTGACAATATTTGTGTTTGCATTTTTGGTTGCAACTTTCTAGGAAATATTAGTTGTTGCTTTGTAATTAGTTTGTTTTGGGAGTAGTAAAAGGAGTGGTTGGTTATGTTGGAAAAGAGAGAGGAGTAAGTTCTCTCTCTCTCTCTCCCTCTCTCTCTCTCAAGAATAATGGAATGCAAGCTTTGGCATTCACATTTTGTATAGACTATGACTGTGTCCTCTTGTATTCACAACATACATTTTTTATACAGTTTGCATTATTGTTTGTGTGTATTTTTGTTTATGGACTCTATTTGTGGAGGTAAAATATTTTTTTGTTGTAGTTTTTATTGACATGACTAGATTCCCAAGTCTTTGCCATTGGTTCTAACTGTTTGTACTGAGATAGTGGCATATGCATGCACATTTTTCTTGTGCTAAGGAAGGACAACAGGTTCTAGCACTTGTTTCCACCACTGGTTACTGTGGTGTGAACCTTTAATTTATTTTCTAGATATAATAGAATCATTTCATGTAGCTTGAGTGATAGGGAAATGGATAACATTATCAGACAAGAAGGATAGTGTGTGGAAAAGTCATGATTTTGAGCCATGGGTATGGCATGCAACAAGCAATCTAGCTACACAAGGTGGGATTTTTATGATTGATTCCATCAAGTTAGGTGGAATACAAGATGGAACATCTTATGGGAGGTTATGGAAGTGACCGGAAGGCACTAAACAAGAAAGCCCTAGTTGAGTGTCCCTAAAAAGGAGGGTTTGATGCATGAGAGGGTAAAACACATGATAACCCCAAACAAAGTTGATAATGTAAGGTTTTAGTCCATTAGTAATGATTGTTTCATGGTGTTAGGGTTTAAATTTGATTGTTTCTATGAATTCCTTTCTAAAAGTGCCTCATTAGGCCTATCTAGGAAACAAAGACATCATAAATTTGATTGGTCCTATCTACTGCTGATGTATTTTTAGGGGCATCAAAATAATAGTTTATTTTCTGTACAAATTGTAAGTAGTTTTACTCTAATCACTCGATATAATCTTGGATGTGGAATATAATTTTATCAGTCTTTGTTCACAACAAAAATACAATGTTTGAAGAGGAAGATACTTTATGATGTTCAAATAGAGAAGCTTGAAAAAATTCAATTGCGAATTTATACCTAATATTAAACTAAGATGTGCCAAAATGCAGAATCATAGTTCATCCATACCTAGTCATAGGTAAGGATATAATACCTAAGAATTTTTATATCAACACTATCAAAGAAATGGATAGGAATTGAATTAGATATAATAAATGAATGGATAGTCAATTCATTTTGATGAGGTCATCAATGAATTATGATAGTTTGATTGATGTCATTCAATATAAACGTGAAGCATTCCTCTCCAAATACTTCATCGCTGTGTTTTTTCAATGACATTTATTTTCCTCATTCCACCATCATTGTCTTCTATAATTTATTTCTTACTTATTTATAATGGTTATTGGTGCTGCTTATACATTAATTATAATCATCATCTTATTAGAGGACCAGTCAACTCATTAGTCAATTCACTAATTGCTAGTTAATGCTCATGAGATTCATTGGTTTCCATTTGTAATTTTCAGTCAGTATAGTCACCAAATGGTTATTGTAACTAGATCATGTTGAACACATAAATGGTCTCTCATGAAGGTCATGTAGAGATAATGGTTTTACAAGTTTAAATGGTTTCTCAGTAGTTTGGGTCTGCTCTAAGTCTCTCCTAATCGGTGAGTAAATAGAAGGATCCTCTTGCCATTTTCCATCAATGCTATTTTCTCTCCATTGAATTTTATAGTCTTATTCAATGCTACTGTGTATTTGTTTACATAACTTATAACACTCCTAGGTTGTGTTAATATCATTTATTATGGTTGTAACTAAGTTAAAATTATCCATTGTTATGATATCCTCTATAATATCACATTAATATGTTCCTCCGTGGAGTTTTTGCCTGAGCATGAATGCCATTGTTGTAGCAGGGAGGGGAAAGAATGTATTACGCGTGGAGTAGTCTCAATTAAATGGTGGAATTGGTGCTTTGGAGGATGTTCAAACTTGAATCAATCATTGGTATTTGAATACCCTCATTTCTAGTTTCCATAGCACGGGTATTTATTTAGGAAAGGAAAACCCATAAAGTTACAAGCAGGCAGTGCAAAGGGAAACCCTCATGTGTATATAGAGAGTAGCTACATAACAGAGATGTGAAAAAAATCAAAGCCTTGATTTGTGCATTTTAAAAGAAATAAAAACCCTCATTGGTATGCAAAAGAAAAAAAAAAACAAAATAGCTAAGTTATAGATGATACTTGGATTGGTGATTCTCTTGTTTTGCAAATGGTGCTTGCCCAAATGGTGCTTGCTTGGATTGGTGATTCTCCGGCGTCACCTGTTTCAAAAATGGTGATATCTTGGAATGGTTCTTTCTTGGATTTCTCTTGTTTCATAAAACGTGGGTCAAATGGTGTTAATAGCTCATGATTTGGAGAAATGGAGTAAATCCTGAACTAATGTAATCTCACCTTCATCCGACTCCAAGAAAAATAAGATGTAAAATGTTTAAGATGTAATCTTGTAAAGAAAATAATAAGCGAGTGTACCCTTAAGGATTGAAGGAATATTTTATTACTAGACAATTTTCATTCATTCAAACCAGAATTTTTTATTTTCCTAAGTGAGAGTGGTGAGATATTACAGTCCTCAAATCTACAAGAAAAACATGCAATATTTTTAAAAAAAATTCTATTGTTTCAAAGAAAGTGTGCATTAAGATTTACAAAAAAATCATTCCATAAGAAACTTTCGAATATGAAGGAGATAAAAAATTCAAAAAGAATATCCAATGAACATGTCCAAGCATAAAAATGTCATAAAAGTGGCCCTCCTTTAGGTAGATCTTTGAGACCTTGACTGGTCCAACCTACTCTATACCCCCAATCAACATTCTTCAACAATGTCTGATCCTCTCTTCATTCTCCTATCCATCCTTGCATACAGATTCATATATATATAGAACATATGATGCAAGGATAGA
Source organism: Thuja plicata (assembly GCA_018584345.1). Taxonomy (NCBI): domain Eukaryota; kingdom Viridiplantae; phylum Streptophyta; class Pinopsida; order Cupressales; family Cupressaceae; genus Thuja; species Thuja plicata. Next base: position 469,325 of record MU223583.1, read on the forward strand.
CTCCTCCCACAAGCCACATTAATCACAGAAAATGGGAGAAGTCTATGTACTCATGGAGACCCTCAAAATGATCAGAACTATCAAAATGGAAAGTTCAAGAACAATCATAAGTAAATGTGATTCCCAGTCTTAGAAATTGATGAAACAACACACTATTAACAAGGAAGTGAAAAAAACTCAAAATACAATCATATTAATTCATTTTCCAATCAACTTTTCATTTTTATGAGTGTTTAAAGTCACAAGATTAGAGACTATACCTACGGGCAAAATTGACTATTGAAAGAACTATTTTTGTTTATTGATTCAGAATTTGATACATCTATTCCCATTGACACACACACATCCACATACCAATCCACACTCATGGATTACCCAAAAAATATATCCTCTAACACAACCAAAACTACCTTCAAAGCTGTCCTCAAACTGTTTGAGATAGTTAAAACCATCTAATTATACTTTGGTTAATGTTGTCAACTTGACAATATAGTTGTCAACTCGACAACTACCTATCCCTTTTGCATTGTGTATAATTGATATTAAATTCTAAAGGACTTTTAGTTTAAATTACTAAGATTTATACCTTAACTTACCCCTTAAACCCAACTAGACCCTTAGTGACCCTAGTCTTCAACTCATCTAGGGACCCTTAGTGACCCTAGTGTTCCTTCTAGGCCTCGGTGCTTGGCTTTGGTGCTCCTGTACCAGTACTACATGTCTAATATAATTTTGAAGAATGCATTGATCTATTCCAATCTCAAGAGAAGTGAAATACAATGACATACATTGATAATACATGTGAAAAATATAGAGAATATTTATGTTTAAGATTAGCAAACCACTGTTATAGATGAATAGAGATGAACTATAAACATGTTATAAAGACCAAGGTTTTAAAACATAGTAAAGGAATGAAAGACAATGAGTGAAAAAACCATGGTTTCAAAGAATACATAGAAAGGTATACAATGCTTAAGATGGGGAGATCACATCAAAAGATTAATGATTATTGCATCAATAATAGTGTAAGGAACACTAATCTTAAGACAATGGCCAAGTAGATATTATTACAGTACATAGAGTAAAATGAGAAGGATAGGCATGTCATGGATACTATGGAGTAGAGAAATCAAAGGCTCAAGGAAATGATGGAGTAAGTAATTATAGTGAAGGGTATGAAGACCCTCATTAAAGATGGAATGATCAAAAGAAAAGAAGATGTTACTATTGAATATTTCAAACAATATCAAAGAGCAGTAATAAAAAACTAGAGGTGTAATTCATGAGGAGAAGAGAGATTGCACAAAAGGATTAATGAAACCATGTAGGGAATAGGGGTTGGGTTCAATAAAAATCTCAAATTTAACCTTCTCTAGAAAGTCATCAGTTCATGGAAGCAATGATTAATCATTTTCAATATTCTGAACATTTGGTCAATATTCAAGGTTCAGTGGATTAGGTTTGTAGGGAAGAGAAAGATAAGTCAATATTCATAGATATTTCTTACATTTCTTAGATGGAAATAAAAAATACCATATCAAATTGTAGATTCTTTGAAAAGTGTAGAGGAAGAAAAGTGGAAGTAGAGAAGTTGCAAATGAAAGACACATATGAAAGTGGGGATGGATTGCAATAACCATAGGTGCACCTTTTTCTCTTTGGGGAAGAAATTTTTTGTCAATGTATGCTTGATTTTATTACTCTCTTGAGAGAGTTGTAGACATCTTTAAGGTCTTTGGTAGCATAAACATGATTTTGTTATTGTCCCTTGTGATAGTTCTAGAATTCATCACATCCCTATCAATTCAATCCATGTTGAACATTGAAGTTGTTGGAAAGAATTGGAAATAAAATATTAGAAAGAAAAAACATAAGATGGGGTGTGAAAAATAGTCCCACATGAAGGAATGGACACCCACACATCAAGTCAGACTATTGACAATGAACATCATGGACCTTCCTTTATCATTTAATGTTTTTAATTATTTCAAACTATAACATTCACCCGGAGTCAGTGAAGGGATAGGATAGGATGGGATTCAACCACTAGTTCTCTCTCCTCATCTCTATATCCACAATCTACATGCCTATGAAAACTAGCTTCCTACTAATCTAGCTACTCCTATAATATTCAGTCCAAGGATAAAGATCTTTGTTATTTTGTTGGGTCCCAAAAAATATAATATTCAAGTACACTCATACCTTATAAAATGGGCTAAACCCTCCCTCTCCAAGCTTTTTATTATCATTTAAATTTTCATTTGCTTCGATCAAACTTTCTAAGCTGAATGAAATTTTCTCTCTCTTCAAATGTATCCTTTCTAGGACATCTTCATACCAGGGAGAAATAAGCAAAGTTGAAGTTTTATGTGTTATGTTAAACTAGATATTCTAGATATACAATCATGAACCAATGGTAAATAAATCTGCAATATCACCTTCATTCTGACTCACAAGGGTTGTTTGATTCCTCAAAACTTCAGATTTCAGGTTCCTTTGTATTTCTAAGAAACAACCAACGAAAATAACTATTGAACCTATAGTAGTCCCTAATATAATTGGTAACCTTCTGGATGAATTTTATGCAAGGCATCATTTAAATATTATTTTATAATATGTGGTATAACATCAAATAACAGAATAAGAAAAAGGAAAATTTGGATAACCATCATACTTAATCTGACAAAGGACACATTGTAAGGAGGAGAAGCATATATACCTGGAGATGTGACTGAATTAAGAGAGGGGTAAATATCATATCTTAGTGTGCAACTTCCTAAGGTGAAAACTAACTTCCTACATAAAATGATCATATTGGGGTGAGGGTCAAGATGCTTTGTTTACAAACTGTGCCCTTAAATGATAGGTATCGAGCCCTGCATATCCACTATAATACAAATAACAATGCAAAACTAGAATTATGGAGTTTCTTCTAGGCGTCAAAAGAACAACTCAGAGTCTAGTATTCATAGATGCACAAGAAGGATTTAGTGTAGTATAATGTGATAATAATTTACTAAATAGAGGGTATTATATAATGATATCGACAGTTTTGAAGGTAGTTTTACATAAGGTGCTTGAGATCAACAAATGCACTCAGCCACTGGAAACGATATCACAACCAAGGAATTATAGGGGCAAAGAATGATTGATTTTGAAATATTTTTAGTGGTACTATCATCAAGCTTAGGGTTTCCACTTACTTCACTTTAATTCAAAATATAATTTTCAAATTGACTGCAGCATATGAAGAAAATAGATCATTTGGACATACCAATATTTAGACGTCGAACACTGCTACTACCCTTCCTCCTGCCCGTGATCTGCCTAAAAAAAATCAACTGAGTTCATTCACTTTTATTTATTTTTACTTATATCCCGATTTGGTCAAAAATTTGACAATAAACTTAACTGAAGTAAAAATTTCCACCTTTTCGGGACATAAACAAAAAAAAGTGAACATCACAAGCCAAAATGGCCTTTGGTAAAAAATTAAGGTTGAAAATGAGGCCCAAATGTATTAATGGCACATTCACCATGCAAGTGGGATCAATAAGGGTGCCATGGGTAGGAAGACCATTAACCTTTGCGACAATATAGAGAGGACCATCATGTGCTTTAATAGTTTTGCTAGGATCAAAGGTAATGCAAGGATGAGATATAGGTTTAGGTTTGACTTGCTCAATGTTATTAACAACATGATTGACTTCATAAACTTTATCATCATAGTCAATGCATTGGGAAGTAGAAGGTTGATCAATAGTATTGGTTGAGTGAGATGACAAAGGATTAGTGTAAATTTTCAAGTTTTGGTTAGGAGGCACCAAAGATTTGTTTCCTTGATCATTATCACTATCAATAGATATAGCCTTAGAATAAATAAGATCTTGGATAACATTTTTCAAGCATAAACACTTTTTAATATCATGCCTAGGTTGACAATGATATTAGCGGTAAGATTTGGGATCAGAGTATTTGGATTGATGTTTGGAGGTGTCAATTGGTTTGATAGGGGGAAGTGTTAACACATTAGCATTAATTAACTTCAACATCACATTATGCAAGGAATCAGAAAATTGAGTATAATTACAAGAAGGTTTAAAAATAGATGACAAAGGAGACACGCCTTTGAATGATTCTGCCACTTGTTCATCAATATTGTTAGATGATTTATTGATTTTGATGTAGTTATTTGATTTTTGAAACTTGTTGAAATTGAATGAGACATCACTCTTATCCACAGGAATAGGATCCATTGGAGTGGTGCTCTCAAATTGACTCACTTGTAGTTGATAATGATGAAGCACTGCACACAATTGTGAAAATGAAGAGAATTCAGAAAAAGTATCTTATCTCTAATGCTAATTTGTAAATTAGTAATAAAAATACATTTCACATCAATATCAAGCACATGATAAGATATCCAAGCATATAAATGTTGGCAAGAGTCAACTGGTAATGCATGGTATGTTGTCATTGATGAAAAATACATACTTTACTCTTGGTCACTTGTAATATACTTTCCCTACCAAATTTTTTGGTGATGAAAACAGCTAAGTATGAAGAAACAATTAAGGATATAGTTTTAGAGATCGACATAGTAGAAACATAGATCAAAGTATCAGATACTGTGAAGCTAAATATTTAGAGTAGAAATCATGATATATAATCCTATAATCACAAGTTTTTATGATACTGATTGATGGAGATATGACTCACTATGTATCACATTAACATAGAATTATCTTATGCAAGCCAATAGCATGGATCGATCAACGATCCTATAAGATCGATGATTTGATTAGTTGGATGGAAGATCTAGTTTGGTCTAACCTACTAAATGGTAAACTTTTATTGGTACAGGTTAGCATTGAGATTTTGTCCATGTTTTGATTCAAGGAAACACAAATTTCATATTTTCATGTTGGAGTTAACTAAGTCAATATTATGAGCCTATGGTCAAGTATATAAGATCAAGATTTTGATGCAAAGATAGGAGAGTACTAATGTGATTATTGTAACACCCCAAAATTGGCACCTAATAATCCAATCAATTTTGGTGCATTCCTTCAATTTTCTCATCTTCGAAGTCCTATTGTACTAGGAAAATTCTTCTCCTAATTGACTTTAATTGACTAAGTTTCAAATGCAGAAAACCCAAATTTGCATAAATCTGACATTATATTTAATTCCTAAATTCTCAGAGTTTATTAGCTAAAAACCCCTATGATTAATTGATTTAATCCTAAAGTCTTAAGTGCTTTT
>MU223583.1:501066-527811 GCA_018584345.1 Thuja plicata
GGACTTTAGGATTAAATCAATTAATCATAGGGATTTTAGCTAATAATCATTTGAGATTTAGGAATTAAATGTAATGTCAGATTTATGCAAATTTGGGTTTTCTGCATTTGAAACTCAGTCAATTAAACTCAATTAGGAGAAGAATTTGCCTAATAAGTGATTGCCTATAGGGCCAAATTAGATAAGGGGAAGGAAACTAAATCATAAATATATTCTCCCCTTGTGCTATTTTTGGCTAAGTTTTATAAAAGATAAACCTTTGGTTATGATTTCTAGTTGGGAAGTTGAACCATTTTAGTTACTCCTTTTTGTAACGGTCCAATCTGGAACTCTATATGTATTAATCCAAAAATGAATACAAAGGTTGGCTAAATTTTGGTGTGAAGAATATCATTATTGCTGAGTCAATTGTGTATGTCTGAATGCCATTTATTTAACTGTTCCATTGCATTTCATTTATCTTTCTTTTGAATTTGGACTTCTCTTTAAGTTAGATTTGTAATCTGTATTTGAACCAGAATTCTGTATTAAGATTTGAGATGGTTAATTAAGGCGAAAATCAGTTGCTACTCTAAGTTTTGGGAATGTTATTATGATATAGGTTGACTCATATCATTGTATTGTTAGCTTTTAGTCTTGCATCTTAATTTTAGAAATCATCCATGCATCACCAGCTTTGGGAGTTAATCTAATTGATAACGTCTCAAAATTGGCTAGATTTAGAGTTGCGTTTAATTCGCCCGAGCTATTTTCTATCTAGATTTGGCTTGGTTTACCTCTCCTACTCTCGGGTTAAGAACATACCCCTATTAGATTAGGAAAGATTGAAATTCATTGAACATTATTCATATAAGGGAGCTGTACCTTCCAATTCAGAGGGAAAATAGATTCTCAAGTAATTATTTCCCAACTGTTGTATTCGATTGTTCTTACACATTTTTGGGTATTTTAGAGTTACATTCAAAAGAACAATCTGTTTACTAACAAATTTTTGGTGACTCTATTGGGGAACGAATAGTCATTTTACCATAAAGCATACATTGAGGAAAGATGGTGCTTCCCCATGAAAATATAATCCCTGTGCTCCAACATTATCTTGGGTTCCAAGATGATCAAGAGGATCTCATTTCCTCATTAAATACTTTCATCTGGAGATACAGGAGAAGCACTGAACACTATAGAAACACCAGTCAAGTGCTTGAACTGGAAGAAGCTAGAGAAAAAGAACTTGAGAGAGCCATACAAAGAAGAAATCTGAGAAGGAGCCAGAGTAGACCTTCTTCACCTCCTAAGAAAACCACCCAGTTATCAACCACTTTCCAAGTGTTGACATTGCACGGAGTAATTTCCCCGCCCATCGTCAATCTAACACCCTACTTACCCCAAGTAACCATGGCACTCCCTTGGGTCACTGTAGTTGGGCCCCTGCAACTAGTAGCATATAACCCTCTCCCTACAGGCTCTAGAAATAACTTTCCCAAATTTTTTGGAGATGGGAAGGTGTCTACAGATGACAATATTGCCGCATTCTTCACTTCAGTTAATATTGTAGTGGTCTGAGAAGAAGATGTGGCTATCAGGGTATTCGTTGAGACTCTTGTCGAAGGTGCCGCTGATTGGTTTCATCATTTACCTGATTCTTCTATTACCAATTGGGATACTATGAGAGCTGCCTTCGAAAGAAGGTTTAAGACTGCTAAAGATGATCATGCTCTATTGACTTAATTGACTTCTATCAAGAAAGAACCGTCGATCAACATGAGAGATTTTATAGCTAAATTTAATAAGCTGGTAAACCATATCCCAGCGGCTGATAGGCCTACGACGGGAAATTTGAAAACTTTCTTCATAAGTGCTATGCCCCCAGACATCAATTATGATCTAAGGAGAACGAACCTTGCAAATTTGGATGCCACACAGAGAACTGCTGTAGAACTCGAGGACCACATGATTTCAGCCCGGAAATGGAAAAGGGAGATACAGTCTAGAGCCAGCAGTAGCAATACTACGTCATCTGACGAGATGCTCCAAAAATTGTCTAATGAATTCACTGCCTTCAAGAGACAACTTCCCAGATTCAATAATCCCTACCAGTGAAACTTTCAAGAGCAGCCTGGAAGATATAATTATGGGAGGAATACAGAAGGAAAAATGTTACAGTTGACTACTCCACCACAGAGGCTAGCTATAGAGGCCGCTCCTAAAAGAGGGAATATGTGTGCCTTCCACTTAACCATAGATCATGATGGGCAAAGCTATCCTGATGTAGCCTGTGCTTGGAAAATGCATCAGACTGACAAGTGGAATGCTGGAGCATCTGGAGCTGAACTAGATTCATACTCACATGGTGACTCTGAAAACTTATATTTAGAGTATGAATTAGATTCAGAGCAAGAAGCAACATGTTATGCCACCATAGATGGAACCTCTTATATGGTCCTAACTCAGAGTCAGAATGATAAAGGCCATGGTTCATCATTGCCTAAAAATAATGAGGCATCTACTTCCAATTCAAAGGAGCTCAATCAAAGCATGAGGACTCCTCAACTAGGTAAAGCACAAAACTCTTTTGACATTATCCAATTCTGTAGAGATTCCAAAATTCAGATTTCCCCCATAGACTATCTTAAGTCTAATCCTGTTGAGTTGCAAAAGCTGGTAGATTATTGTAAAGGAGGGAACCAAGAGTTAAATCAAAACATCATGACTACTATAGAAAATGAGTCCTTATTTGTAGACCCAGTTGAATAGAGATAATCATCCATTTTAGCCACCTTCCCAGGCCAAAATCATGATCCGTTCTATGTGTCTTTATATATTAACGGTTGCAGGTTAAGCAATTGCATAATAGACTTCAGAGCATCAGACAATGTAATGCCATCTACTATGGCCAAATCCTTGGGACTTACTCTCACTAAAGCCCATAGTAGGTGTTACTCCATGGATTCCAAGAAAGTACCCCTAGTCGGCCAGATTAAAGATGCTCAAGTGGCCTTAGCAGCACATCCCGAGAAGAAGATGTTGTTAACCATCCTCATTGCTGATATACCTGCTAGCTACGGTTTGTTGTTAAGTAGGAATTTTTGTAGAGACCTTGGAGGGGAGATAAAGCTGGATTGGTCCCATGCCTTAATCCTAGTAGGTAATAAAAAGATTAAATTGGTTCCCGAGGAAAAGGCTAAGTTTACAGTATTGAGATCTGATGACCCTAAAGCTCAAATCTTATATCAAGAATTGGAGTTTGGCAATTATATGTTGTTCACCGATGAACCTGAGAAATAAATGAAAATTGCCGAAGAGGAAAAGCAATTTTCTGCTGAAGAAATACCACCACAGATATGGACTCTTGAATTCGATGACAGTTGTGCGTCATTAAGATCTAGTGCAGGTGTGGTTTTGATATCACTAGATGGAGTATGTGAGCCATTGGCTTAAAAATTAGAGTTGGAAAAACCAACAACACCGCTGAATATGAAGCCCTTCTATTAGGGATTACTACCGCAAAAGAAAGAGGTATGAAAATTTTGAGAGCTCGTGGTGATGCTAAGCTAATTGTACGACAAGTCAAGAATCAATACTCTATAAAGAACCACAGGTTGAAGAACTACAAAAATAGAGTATGGGATGAAATATAAGCATTGGATGCTTTCTTTATCAAATCTATGCCAAGAGAGTTGAATTCCAAAGCTGATTCTTTAGCTGTCTCAGCTTCATTACTACTTCCCCACCCAGAATTCAAAGATTAAAAAAACAAGTGGAAGTTATATATCGACCATCTGTGCCCGATAACATGGAGGATTGGAAAGTTTTTGAAGATGAAAAAAATCTCCTTCTCTTTCTAGAGAGTGGTGGTGACTTCCACAAAGAGATTCATGGCAACCATAAAGGAAGCCGCCAAGGTGAGCTGAAAAAAGATAAGTTAGATGTTATTCAATTGCAAGGTAATATCATTTTGCCCTATCTGGTCACTCTTGAAAAACTCTTCAATAGACATGACATGTTTGTGAAAAAGAAAAGAATTGAAAGAGGGCCTACAACTAGTGAATATGAAGGAATGAATATTGGAACTGAAAAAGACCCCAAAATGATCATTATTGGGAAGTGTTGTACAGAAGAAGAAAGGAATGAGGCCAAGAATCTTTTTCTAGAATACTCAGATGTTTTTTCCTGGAGCTATGAAGATTTGAAAAGTTTTATGAATGGGAAATTCAAACACCAGATTCCCTTAAAACCTGAAGCTACTCCATTCAGGCAAAAGAAAAGAAACTACAACCCCAAAGTTGCTGATGCCATATTTAGAGAAGTTGATAAAATTCTTAAAGCAAAGATCATATATCCCATCCATCACTCTACTTGGGTTGCGAATATAGTACCTGTGAGGAAGAAGAATGGAGGGATAAGGATCTGTGTTGACTTCAAAAATCTAAATCAATCTTCTTTGAGAGACAACTACACCCTCCCCAACATGGATCATCTCTTGTAGGTCGTGGCTAGAGCTGAGATGATGTCTATGTTAGACGGCTTCTCAGGATATAATTAGATAGAAGTTGAGAAGGTAGATCAGCATAAAATGGCTTTTACTACACTGTGGGGGACCTTTGCATATCACAGGATGCCGTTCGGATTGATCAATGCTGGAGCTACTTTTCAGAGAGGTATGGATCTTTCTTTTAGTGATATGAAGAACAAAAATCATTGGTATGTATCTGGATGATCTTACTGTGTTCTCTAAAAAGAGAGTAGATCACATAAATGATCTAAGAAGAGTATTGCAAAGGTGCCAAGAGGACGGGATTTCATTGAACCCGAAGAAATCAGTGTTTTACGTAACTAAAGGGAAGATATTGGGTCACATAGTTTCCCAAGAAGGTATAAGGATCAATCCTGAAAGGGTGAGATCTATTCAGCAACTGAGTTTACCGGTGAACAAAACTGGAGTGAAGTCCTTTTTTGGTCAAGTCAACTTCCTTAGAAGGTTTGTCCCTGATTTCTCTAAAATTACTAAACACATTATTGATATGATGAAGGGGAATGTGAATTTCAAATGGAATGACCCTAGTAAGAAAGCTTTCAAAAGCATCAAGGACGCCATAGCTAATGCCCCAGTATTATGCCACCCAGACTATAATAAAGATTTTGTAATCTATTGTTATTCTTCTGAACATACCCTATCAGCCATCTTGATGCAAGAGAACGAAGATGGAATTCAAGCCCCCATTGATTTTATGAGTACGCCTCTAAAGAACCATGAGCTGAGATATTCTCAAAATGAAAAGCATGCTTTTGCGGTGGTAAAAGCTCTTAAAAATTTTAGGTTTTATATCCTACATTCCCACTCCCTAGTGTATGTACCTGATGCTGTAGTGAAGAGTATATTGACTCAACAAGATGTGGGATGTAACAATTGAGGAGCATGGGTAGCCAAAACCCAAGAATATGACATAGAGATCAAGCCCACCAAGTTGGTAAGAGGAAACACCTTGTGCAAGGCAATGGCGGAAAACCAAGCAGACGAAGGCCCAAGAGCTACATAGTTGGTTTTGGCGGTAAGTATGCAAGACCCATGGTTTGAAAACATTGTGTATTTCTTGACCTATGGTGAATGTCCTGAAGGATTAACTTCAAAGAAAAGGTGAGACCTAAAACTGAAAGCTTCTAAATATGTAATCTGGGAGGATAAACTATATAAAAGATCTATAGATGGAACATTCCTCTGATGTGTTGATAAACAACAGCAAGAGAAGCTATTAAAAGTTTTTCATGATGAAGCTTGCGGAGGACACTTCTCCTCATCAGTCATTGCATTCAAAATTATGAGACAATGTTATTACTAGTTGAGAATGTTTAAAGATGCATACCAGTGGGTGGCAAGATGCAAAAAGTGCAAGATGTTTACTGGGAAGCCATAGTTAGTAGCATTTCCCCTCAGACCTGTGATAATTGAAGGACCATTCCAATAGTGGGAACTCAATTTTATCGGCCCTATAAGCCCTACGTCCAGTGTAGGTCATACTTATATAATTACTGCAACTGACTACTTCATGAAATGGGTGGAAGCCAAGGTGACCAAAAGAACAACTTCAGAGGTGGTATGTGAGTTTTTCAAAGAAAACATTCTGGTAAGATTTGGTATACCTATTAATTTGGTTATGGATAATGCCACATAATTTTCCTCTCAATAAATTATAGAATATTGTTTTGAGTATGGCATCATGATCAACCACTCTTCTAATTATTTCCCTCAAGGGAATGGTCCAACGGAGTCTAGCAACAAAAATTTAGTGAACATCATGAAAATGATCGTGGCAGAAAACCAGAGAAATTGGCATAAAAAGATCTACGAAGCCCTCTAGGTGGATAGAGTGACACCCAAAAGAGCCATTGGCGTATCTCCTTTTGAACTTGTCTATGGAGTAGAAGCCAGTCTTCCATTGCCATTGGAATTAGCAACATGCAAGCTGAAGACAGTAGTAGAAGATGGCATATATGAAGATGGTTTGGAGAAGAGGATCCTGTATCTAAGAAAATTGGAAGAAGAAAGAGAGAAAATGGTTGATCATATCACACATCATCAGATGCGTGTGAAGAACCTATTTGATAAAAAGAGCAGGCCCCAAAAATTTATGGAAGGAGACAAGGTGTTGTTGTGGGACAAGCGTAGGGCACCCAAAGGCATGCACGGGAAATTTTAAACACTGTGGAAGGGACCTTTCAAAATCTATCAGGCGTTCGATAAAAATTATTTCAAATTGACTTATCCAGATGGAGAGGTACTACCCCTGATGTATAATGGTCAGGATTTGAAGCTCTATCAGATCTAAATTGAAAGCAGGTAACCCCTGTATTGTACCATAGTTATGTTTAGTTCTTGTTTTTGTTTTCCTAGTTAGGTTCCCTTTCTACTTTCCTTTTTGCGTCTTGCTTTAGTTTTGTTGTGAGACGCCTTTTTGTTGAGCTTTGTGAAACTAGAGATTTGAGTTCCTTGCTTGGACATGTGAATGCCCAAGTCCCTAGTTAGAGCCAGCTATTGCCCCACTTTTGGTCTTTATACCTCAAGAAAAAAATTGGATGTTTTATGTGTAGTAGTAGTCATAGAAGTTTCATGCAAATCCAGAGTCTAAGTCTAGAAATCCCCTTATGATAGAAGGAATTTATCAGATTTCCCTAACTTGACTTCTCCTTCCTAAGCCGGGGGGATTCTGGGTCTGAAGATCATATTTTATTAGGTAGGTTAAGCTCCCAATCCAGTAAAGGCCGTGTTTTGAAAAATGCCAACATCAAAATCACATACAGATGAAATACTTTGCCTCATAGCTCCAAGTTGCAGTATTGGCAGGAAATCAAGTTTTGGCTTCTCCATGGTGGAAAATCACATATGAGGTGCACTTTCTACAATTGACAGACTTAAGAATATCAAAAGTAAATAAAAATAGAAAATGAGGAATGTTGGGAACAAGAAAGCTTTGAGCACTCATATCAAACCTATGGGAAACAAAAGAAATGATCAAACAAAGAAGATTTCAAGGAATTCACCATAGGTGGAAAAGCAGAAAATGGCTTCTCCTTTGCTCCTACTGGCGGGTTCTGACTCACGAGATGCATTTTCCGCCAAACTATCAAGGTGAAGAAGTTTTGAAATAAGATCCATCCCATAAGAAACTAGAATCGTAAAGAAGCCTATGGAATCAATATATATCATTTTGGCATCCCTACATGTCAGAATTCCCCTTTGGTGGATTTTCAGATAGAAAGCATTCCAAAAGGATTTTTCCACCCAAAAGAGAAGCGGAAAAGTAATTTTCCGCCGCCTCAAGAAAGTTACCGTTACGATTACTAAAGTAAAAAATGTTTTTGAAAAACATGTAAAGAAAAGTAAATAATTCAGATAAGGCCATTATACTTTGTAACAGACTTGTTCATTAATGTAAAGGTCTTTTCATTCATGTGGCACGGGAAGTCGGTCGTTAAACAGTAAGAATTCAAAAAGTATAAAATCAGTTGAAGATTTTGAACTGGAACCACCATTGTTTACCAAATTGTCTGAATTCAAAGTAGCTAAGACTAGTTGCTCCCTGTCTCTATTTTTTAAAGAGAAATTCAAATTTGCAAGGTGAATCATACATACATGGCTTCTAGATTTGTGGGATTCGATGGAGTGAACGACATTACCTCTGAGTGGCACAAAATCTTAGATACCTCACTAAAGTTCTTTGACATGCAGAACTTTTAGAATAGATTGAGATTAGAGTAGATCCACCCTATCACTGAGAAGCTTAAGGAGAGTGGGTTAGTCAAAGCTATTGGTTTTCCTGTAGCCATTCAAGCTCTCGAGTTGGTCTGGGATTGTATAGCCCGATACAACCCAGACACCAAGCAAATTCTCCTACTGGACAACATGGTGCTCCTCTCTATTGATAGAGAATCTATCCAAAATTCTCTCCGCATCCTAGAATAGGTGGAATACTCTGAGATGACTTATAGCTGGACAGTTTCTGAATATTCAGGAAAGAGACTAGTCAGGAAAAGAGAAATTATGAAGTCATGGTTTAAAGAACCCAAGAGCGCCAAGGGCAAGCTGCCCAAAATATTATTTGGCACAAATTTGAAACCCAAGATCATGGACATCCTGGTATTACTTCTCAGGATTAGAGGTGAGGGTGAAGCTTTTAATTTTATTGAACAACATTTCTTCCTGGTCCAGATAATCTATTCTCAACATCATTTTATTGACTGGGCCTTGATGGTGAGTGAGAATCTCTCGGACACCCTAAATAGGGCCAAGTTCCAGAATGAATTTTACATGTCTTCTATCCTTATATATATTTTAGCTACAATTCAAATCTATCCTAGACTTCCTAGATTAGAGGAATTACCAGATGATGTGAAAAGCTATGAGTTTTTCCCTTCTCTGCAACTACAAAATAGTTATGCTGATTATCTCACGGTTAATGATGCCTTTACAATGAGACTATGCAGGGAGCTACAAGGTTTTCCAATGAGGATATTTTCTCCTAAAGCCATGGCTTTTATAAGCCAATTTGGATGCTATTTTATTCAGTTCAGAGACTTCTCATATCTTCATCTTGCAGGTTTCGATGACCTTCCTTTGAAGCTACCTAGATACCTCACATACATGATCATGCTGATTGAAGTAATGAGGCAAGCGCTCCAGGTGAACCTAATTTGTTCAGAGGAAAAGAAGAAAGGCTACAAGTTCCCAATGGCCATCAGAGCTTATAGCTATGTGTCTCAATTAGAGGTGAAGAATGTCCTTTAAACATTCTTGAAGAAGTTCTCTCTAGCAACATATGACGTTCTGAGGCCATAGTATGACCTAGTTGATTATGCCAGAGACATCTTACAGATGAGCTAGGCCATTCACCATGTACCTGATATTGAAGACTATTGGACCAACTACAAAGATGATCTAGAGAGTAGGGAAAGATTCTATGCCCAGCTAACCATTGAACAGATCAAAAAGTTCAATGTTAACATTGCGGTGGAAGGGCTAGAAGATGATGGTAATAATCTGTATGATGACACCTACTTGGAGAAAATAAAGTCCACCCCTATCAGCTCAGAGCCTATGCTGGACCAGGTAGTAAGTGACTTACAGACTCTAATGGAGGGTATTTACAAAAGAACAGCTCAATGGGTTGAGTGGACTAAAGGCCGCAAGAAAAGGTTAGAGAGGAAGCCTCCCGTATAGTGAACTCCAGTGAAGGTAACTATTGGTGTGGAAACCACTTCCTCAGAAACAATCTCTACCATTGCAAAGGGATCAATTCAACCTTTAGGAGGAGGAAAAGAGCCTCCTGAGAAACCTTCTCTCTTAGAGAAGACTTGTGGGCAGGGTCCTCTTCCAGATGTCAGAGTCACAGAAGAAGTTGACCCGAAAAATCAAATTAAGTCTGCAGCTGAGCTCTCTAAAGCTATAGAGTCTGAACAACCAATTAGTGTCATTTCTATAGATACTTCGGCCGAGACTTGGACCCAAGAAACTCCAAAGAGGGCGTCCCCTATTATAGTTGAAGTTAGAGAGGATAGCACTAGTACCTCTACAAAATCTGATAAGAGAGGTGGGGAGAAACAAGAGGTTGCTCAGGTTGTGAAATTGATCTCCTCCTCACCTACTTTAGTGAATCCATTCACCTCCCATCCCAAAGCTACTCCTCCACTCATTAGGAATTTTTTCATTGAAGAATTGGTCACCGCCAATAGGGTCACTAGCACAGAATCATGGATAGAAAACACTCTAGAGCGTAGAAGGAAGAGGGTGGAGGAAGCAATTCCCAGCAAGGACACTCTGTCATGGGCTTTTCAGCCCAAGGCTACTACAAGAAAGCAGAAGAGTCTAAAGAAAATGTCTACCTTGGGGCATGATCTTGAGATGGGGCACTTCACCATGGAAGTAGCCAAGCCCACCAAAGAAGGCAGACTCGAAGATCTTGCAGCTTCTAAATTTTAGTTGCAGTCATTTGATATGGGCGTGGCTCAACATGATACCAAAGTGGATTGGTGGAAGTCCACCAATGTGATAATAGAGGAAGAGCTAGAAGAACTCAAGGCTTCCAAAGTTCAGCTTAAGGTAGAAGTGGCTCAGCTGACTGATTTCATCAGACAACTCCTAACTCCTATTGCGAGTGCCCCCAGTACCCAAAATTCCTTCGATCCCAGTGCTGCTGAGAATCAAGCCATTCTGGCTAAGTTGCAAGATGATTGACATTATGGGGAGATTGGTAAGAGGTGGATTGAGAGGCTCGAGTCAGAAGGTCTAGTGATCATTGAGCAGTTAGGTAATGCTATTCCAAGGCTAGAAACAGAGAAGAGCAACATTGAGAAGAATCTATAGAGTATCACTGCAGAGAGAGTGAGATGCCAAGAATGCATAGTCATGTTGCATGTGGCAGTAAAAATGAAGACTAAGGAGGCCCTAAAAGCTAAGATCCTATAGAAGGGTGATGAGCCCTTGATCAAATGGCTCCAAAGTTTGGAATTCAAAATCGAGATGATCATTCAGGCTGAGATAGGACTACAACAAGCAGATGTTAAGGTGCAAGTGGAGCAGAGTAAAGATTATACTCCTCCTAGGAATTCATGTGGAATCACAAACCAGTGGAGAAGGTAAATAAATACTTGGGGTGGCCAACATGTAGAATTCATTCATAGATTATCTGCACAAGTTAGCGGAGCAGTCTTCAACTCATTTAGACAAGGTGCTAGAACTCCAGCAACTGAGTGGGTGCATCTTTAGGGATATGGAAGAACTAAAAGACCAGACAAAAGAAATCAACACTGTAGTACCCACTCATGTTTTTCTTTTAGTTTTTGATGCCGTACTCTTTTAGGCATTGGTTTCAGTTGATTGGCCATATTATTTTGGGCTACTTTCATGAGAGCTACTATTCTTTCAGTTGATGGTGATTGTTGTTTATGATGTTATGGTTATTATCAGGATGTGATGATTTATGTTTCGATTATATTTGTACTTACCCCATACTTGCATGTGTATGGTTATCATGTTTATATATTTATTTGCATGTTGTTATGGTAGAGGACAGAGACGTAGTTACTTGCTTCAGCGAGATCCACACGTTCGACTGATCCCTATCATTGATTGCGATATTATGTTATGTATGTACATGCGTGTTCTTTTGGTGATAGGATTGCAGGTACAGGGCATCGTCTTCCTTGAATTAGCAAGAGTGAGCATGCCCATAAATATTCATCTCAATGGTAAAGAGGGGAGGTAACATACAGGTCCAAAACCCTAACCTAAGCCTAATCGTCCTAATGTAGGATGAGTTTCAGTATGACTACCTTATCTGGATTTGTCTAGGGTGATAGAATTCGAATACCCTCTCTCTTGAGTTTGTGTGTTTTTGCTTGATTATGTTTTCAGGTGATTTTTGGATTATTGAGTGATTTTCCATGTTTAGTGAATTTATGGATTATAGTTAAATTAATAATTTAATTATATCCTACGTTTATTTTAAATAATTAATTAAATTGAAATATTTGAATATTTTGATTTAATTAAATATTTAATTGAAAGCTATATTGTATGAGCTTATATGATTAATTAAATAATTAAATATTTGGTTGCATGCATTATTGTGACATAAATATTTAATGTATTTAATTAAATATTTGATTAATTACATGTGCATAATTGTGTTGAAAAGTATTTCAAATTCAAAAGATCTTAACTTGTAATTAGGAGTGTGGTTTGAGTTGTGGCAATAAAGCACATTTTATTTAATTAAATTAGATTTACTTTCAAATTTCAAGTTGAGTTAAACTAGGGTTGGACTTGAGAGTTGTCATTCACCTTTGCATGTTTTGGGGAATCAGGATCTCTTTAGGGGGAATTGGTCATTCATTCTCTCATAACAGGTTTTCAGAGGATTGGAGAGCTCTTGGTGATTTGGGGATTTTTGAGGAATAGTGGATTGTTGTGGATCTGGGTTGCTTCAAAGTTTTCAATATTTGCTATTGCTTGTGTGTGTGTGCTCGGATCTTCATTGTTGACAGATCTGTGGTTGAATTAAGCTTGAGGGTTTCAGATCAAATTTCATTCTCCAAAATACATTCCTCCATTTCTTGCATTGGATTAAAGGTAGGCTTCATTGGCCTTGCATGGATTTAATTTTGTAGATCAGAGGTTTTCTGTGATTGATATAATGCTTGTTCTTAAATTTGGTCTTTAAATAGCTTATGGATGTTTTCTATGTTTTGGGTGTTTCTAGAAACCCTAAATCTCTATTTTTATCATTCTCTATAATCTTAGCATAGTAGGGTTATGCTGTCAAAATTTCAAGAAGAAATTCTCTTTAATTTTCCCATAAAACAAAAAATTAAACCCTTGATATAGTTGGTACTATAGAAGAAATCAAAATTTATGATCAAATGATGTTTCATGTTTTTCGGGGTTTTGAGGAGCTTGGATCTATGGTTTTCATAATTATGTATATTCCCTATTATAATATAGACATGTCAAAATTTCGTACCTAGATCTCTTACGAAACTCCTTTAAATAAAAATAAATAAATCTTGCCTATAGTTTAAACTATAGGGAAAATAAGGAAATTATTATTACCTTTATAATTGCTTGGAAAAATTAAATCATTGGAAAAAAGACACCTCTCTTTTTTTACCCAGACTGGTGAAGAAAAAGAAAAAAATTCCCTTCCTTTTTACTTTTTCCGTTTTCGGAAATATATTTAAAAAAAAAAAAAAAACCCTTTTTGGGGAATGCAAATTTTATTGGTTTAAAAAAAAATAATAATTTTTTTTTAAAAAGCAAGCGCATAGCGCTTAAGCTTTTTATTTGAAACTTTATTAAATAAAAAAAAAAACTTAAGTTATGATGGGGAGGGAGGTGGTCGCCCCCCATCCTCCGTCCTTTTAAAAGGACCGCACGCGCAGTATGCGCAGGGGGGAGGGTACCCTGCGGGCCCCCCCATTATCCTTTTGGACAGTGCTTCATGCGCGGGTGGGGTGGGAAGCCCGCGTGGGTCCCCCCACCCAACCCTTGTTAAACTATATATTTTTAAAAATGTTTGAGATTACTTTTTAATTAATTTTAAGTTAGATTTAATTTTAATTTAAGTTAGTTTTAATTTTAATTAATTTTAAATTAGATTTAATTTTAACTTAAGTTAGTTTTTATTTTAATTAATTTTAAATTGGATTTAATATTAATTTAAGTTAATTTTAATTTAATTTAATTTTAATTTGGACTTAGAAATGTATTAAACAATTAGGGGATAAGGTTGATTAACTTTTACTGTTAGAGAGCAATCAGTCTTAATTAATATATAATCATTAACTTTGATTAATAAAGGAGTATTGATTCTAGGTAATAGATTTGTCATTGTTAATTACATTGTCTTAGTGGATTCGGGATTCTCCATTGATGGAGTTAGGAGATTATTGCGGAAAGAAAATTATCTATATATAGTGTAATTAATTTTATTCAATTGACCTGCATTATAGCATGTCATGGTGTAATTCATGTATGCTCCTAGTTAGGCTTATTAATGGATAGATTAAGTTTGTCTTTGCATATGGGTGATTTGTTTAGATGAAAATATTATCAACTTATGTTCATTTTTTAGTCCTTTAGGACATTTTCTTTTCTATGCATTCTATGGATCTTTTGTGCTTGAATATGTGGATATCTGGGACATTAGATGACCTAGGATGTATATAGAGGTTGGGGGGGTGTTTTTCTTTTCTGTTACTTCATGGTGTGTGTGTTGTCAGATATTACCTTGAACTGACCATGATGACCCTTTCAATTATGTATATGTGTATGTACCTATGTGACCGTTCCTGATTGTGTGGGATACTGGATTTGGGTTACACTAGGGTTGCGACCTATGCTAGATCTGTTAGGATCTTTGAGCCTAGGGTAGGTTACCTAGGTGCGTAGTAGGAGGTGGCTTGCAATAAGTTCCATGTTCGTAAGAGACTACTGGGTTGCTTATTGTGGAGTTTCTTTAATAAGTGATAACTAAAGACATATTTAGATTATAAAATGGATTAATAAGATGTATCCTCACCCATGCTTGAGTGCTAGTATAGGCTAAGATGGTTTGGAGAAGATGTTAGTCGCCCTATGAGGTATCTGACATAGTTAGTGGGCCTTGTCAGTATGAGAGGACATTAGCTCCGTGTATGGTCACTTGGGTTCTGAAATCCGTTGTGATTATCTGGGCTAAACTTGAGGGTAGACTTACATGATGACACCTTCCTTTACACATGCTAGATTTCCTACATTGTCAGTTGCCTCTGGATTAGTGAGTCTTACCTTTGTGATGATTAGTACACCCGATTAGAGAGCTATCAGGATCCCTTGATTAGTGGTTACTCCTTGGTTTTGGACATCCGATTGGGATCTATTGTTATCTCCTCAGCACGGTAGGGTGGACCTTTGTGGTTCCACACGGATAGGTGGTAGTGATTCTTTATCCATTGAGATTCGATGTCCTTGTACCAGGTGCTTGATGGTTCTTTTTGGATGAGCTCTTGATGTACCTTCGTCATTATTTATGTATTTGATTATTGTAATCTTGTATTAGAGTATCACATGTGATACCTAATCTAGAAATTATAATAGTAAGTAGATTAGAGTGATTACCACATACCCTGTGACATGTGCAATGGATGTGAGTTTATGATAGTTTCATGGTTATCCATG
Source organism: Thuja plicata (assembly GCA_018584345.1). Lineage (NCBI taxonomy): Eukaryota > Viridiplantae > Streptophyta > Pinopsida > Cupressales > Cupressaceae > Thuja > Thuja plicata. The sequence goes on from MU223583.1 coordinate 516,272, forward strand.
AGGATTGTAACTATGGTTATGTAAGTTGTATTTGATATGATTAATCAGATGGAATCTTTTGTTATAATGTTAGTTGTGTTTTTCTTTAAGTAATCCAACATCATGGAACCCTCGAGTCATGTAATCTATGTGAGTGTAAGACATGTGTATATATGGTAATTGCTTCCACATGATTGTATGTTTCTTTATGTTAACTTTAAAAAAAAATTATTAAGCACACATAGTGACATGTTTAGGTTAATCTCTCTTGGGTTCCCTAGCGGGGCGTTACAAAGACTCTAGCCAAAGAAAATTCTAGATGCCTCGTCTGTTACACTAATGTCCATGTCAATAGACACGAAGAGCTCATCCAAGTCATCACTGTTGTGATTTCCTATAGGGCCAAATTAGATAAGGGGAAGGAAACTAAATCATAAATATATTCTCCCCTTGTGCTATTTTTGGCTAAGTTTTGTAATGGATAAACCTTTGATTATCATTTCTGGTTGGGAAGTTGAACCGTTTCGATTACTCCTTTTTGTAACAGTCCAATCTGGAACTCTATATGCATTAATCCAAAAATCAATACAAAGGTTAGCTAAATTTTGATGTGAAGAATGTCATTGTTGCTGAGTCAATTGTGTATGTCTAAATGCCATTTATTTAACTATTCCATTGCATTTCATTTATCTTTCTGTTGAATTTGGACTTCTCTTTAAGTTAGATTTGTAATCTGTATTTGAACAAGAATTCTGTATTAAGATTTGATACAGTTAATTAAGGGGAAAATTAGTTGCTACTCTAAGTTTTGGGAATGTTCTTACGATACAGGTTGACTCATATCATTGTATTGTTACCTTTTAGTATTGCATCTGCATTTTAGCAATCATCCATGCATCACTAGCTTTGGGAGTTAATCTGATTAATAACGTCTCAGAATTGGCTAGATTTAGAGTTGTGTTTAATTCGCCCAAGCTATTTTCTGTCTAGATTTGGCTTGGTTTACCTCTCCTACTCTTGGGTTAAGAGCATACCCCTTTTAGATTAGGAAAGATTGAAATTCATTGAACATTAATCATATAAGGGAGTTGTACCTTCCAATTCAGAGGGAAAATAGGTTCTTAAGTAACTATTTCCCAACTATTGTATTCGATTGTTCTTACACATTTTTGGGTATTTTAGAGTTACATTCAAAATAAGAATCTATTTACTAATAGGGAAAAAGACAAAAGATACCACTAGTTTAGGTTTCAAAAAGGTTCCATTTCATCTAGGGATCAATAAATTTGTGCCAAAAGTAGAGCCTACACCAGATCCTGAGGGCACACCTGTAGTTGACACTATACAAGACATCTTGGATGAGGATTTCTTTCCTTATCCCATCCCTCTAGACCTGGCAGCGTTCTTTGCTGAGCCAAATAAGTTTGTGCCATGTACTTACACAGCTAAAATTGACAGTGATTCTGATTAGATCACTCCATTTGAGACACTAACTTTCGAGCAATGGAAAGATTTACAAGATCCTAACTTCAAAGGAGAACAGTACATACCACCACACTTTCAAGAATGGTGGACACAAGAACAAACTAGTATTACAAGAACTCAAAAACCTTCATGGTGCAAGCACCCAAGTCAGAGTTCGGATACAGAGTCTCATGAGTATGAGTTTGATAGTTTGTCAGCAGGATCTTATGAAAGACTTCTCGATGTAAGTGAGGGGTCTAGTGAAAATCCTAATGAGTCCATGTCTATAGGTGTTAACATTTCTTCTACTTCGATCGTTAGGGATCAAAAGGATTCAAACACACCTTTGGACGAGATCGGTTTAGCTCTCAGCTTTCTAGTTAACGCTTTCAATGACCATATTGTGAACACACTTGAACCTGTCGCATCTCTTTCTCTCCAACATCCTGAAGTAATAGACTATAATTCCCCTTCTTCATCCAATGAAGTCCTTACATTCCATAATGATTACACTTTAGCCTGCTACCTTCACACTGTTGAGCCCGTAATGTCCTCCACTAGTGAAGAAAGTGTCAACATGACTAAGGATGACATCAAGTACCTTAGTCAAAAAATTAAAAGAAGAAAAAATAAGTGCTCTGATGGTGAAAACCATGCTGTGGCAGTATCAGAGCCAAAAAAAGTAAAAATAAAAGATGTACCCGAAGGTGAAAACCTCTTTGAGGTGCCTGAAGGTGAGGTAATTGATGTGCTTCTGATTCACTTCCAGGAATGCTCATCAATTTTAATTAAACCAACCCAGCTGATAAATCTAGGAATAGAAGAGCATCCACATATCATTCACGTGGCCAAGTCATTATCTTTAGAGGAACTTAAGGAATTTACAAAATTTTTCCAAGAGAAAAAGATAAGTTTTGCATGGATGTATTCTGACATGCCGAGTGTGGATCCTAATCTCATTATGCATCACTTATCAATAGCTCCAGGTGTGAAACCTGTCAAACAAAAAATTAGAAAGATGCATCCACATGTAGCTTTATTGATCAAAGTAGAATTGGAAAAACTTTTGAAAGTTGGGTTCATCCAAGTGATTGATTATGCAGAGTGGATTTCTAACATAGTCCCAGTGACTAAACATGAAAAATCTATTAGGGTCTGCACAGACTTTAATGATCTAAATTTGGCATGTCCTAAGGATGATTTTCCACTTCCTAATATTGACATGATCATGCATATGACAGCAGGATATAAGATGTATTCATTAATGGATGGTTTCTCTGGTTATAATCAAATCAAAATTGTGCTAGAGGACCAAGAGAAAACAACTTTTACTTGTGCATGGGGTACATTCTGTTGGAATGTTATACCCTTTGGTTTAAAGAATGTTGGGGCTACTTATCAAAGAGCTGTTACTACAATATTTCATGACATGATGCATAGGATAATAGAGGACTACGTGTATGACACACTTGCCAAAAGTATGGATAGAAAGACACATCTCACTGATCTAGGTCCTATACTAGATCATATGGAGAAATTCAGGTTGTGGATAAACCCTGAGAAATGTGCATTTGGGGTTACTTCAGGAAAACTACTTGGCTACTTTATCTTGGTGAAAGGAATTAAGGTGGATTTGGAAAAGGTACAAGCTATAATGGAAATGCCACCATCCCGTAATATCAAACAAATCATAGGTCTCCAAGGTTGGCTCCAATCTATCAGGCAGTTTATCTCACAATTAGCTGACAAGTCACAACCTTTCACCAAAACTCTACATAAAGGTGTGACTTATGAATGGAACAAAGAGTGTGAACAAGGGTTTCAATAGATTAAATAGTATTTAGCCAATCCACCCATACTAATGCCTCCCATTTAGGGGAAACCTTTGATCTTATATATCTCAGCAATGGAAACATCCTTGGGTGCTCTCTTGGCCCAAGAAGATCCAAATCATAAAGAAAGAGCCATTTACTACATCAGTAAAACATTGGTCTCTTACGAAATGAATTACTCAGTAATTGAGAAGGCTTGCTTAGCAGTAGTGTTTGCTTCCCAGAAGCTATGACACTACATGTTGGCTCACACTACAAGGATAATCGGAAAGATCGATCCATTGAAATATTTACTCAGTAAAGCTACCCTCACAGGTAGACTAGCTAAATGGGTCATGCTCCTTAGTGAGTTTAATATTGTATATGTTGAGAGAAAAGCTATCAAAGGATAGGTGATTGCAAATCAATTGGCTGAAGCACCCCTTACAGATCACCAACCATTAAAGATGGAATTCCCAGATGAGTCCATTATGCTTCTCATGCATCAAACATGGACAATGTTCTTCGATGGTTCGTTCACCAAACAGGGGTCAGGAGCTGGAATTTTGTTTATCACACCCCAACGGTACTCCTTACCAAAGGCATATAAAATGATGTTCCCTTGTACCAATAATAGAGCCGAGTATGAATCTCTAATCAATGGACTCAAGATTGCTATTGAATGGCGAGTGGATGAACTAAAAGTCTTTGGAGACTCACAACTAGTTATCAATCAAGTCAACAATACTTATCAAACCAAAGACAAAAAGTTGGTACCCTATAAAAGGATGGTTGACAGCCTTAAGAATTACTTTGCACATGTCACTTTTTAGCAAATTCCCCAAGTAGATAATAAAGCAGCTGATGCTATGGATACTTTGGCCTCTATGTTACAAATGCCAGAGAATGATTTCAGACACGAGTTCCTAATGGAGACATTATGCTACCCCGCCTATGACTCTCCTAACTCCCAGATGGTCTATTTAGTAATTGGACATGATTCATCTCACTACCACCACATATGATCCTATCTCCATAACCAAACTATTCCTGACACATATACTAGAAATGAAAAATGCCATCTAATCTGTAATGCTTCTCGGTATATCATCATAGCAAATGACTTGTATAAACGGGGTCTAGATGGTACCCTCCTTAGGTGTCTAGAACCTGATGAGTCCAAATGCATGTTAGAAGAAGTACATGAAGGCATTTGTGGTTCTCACTCAAATGGTCTGACACTGGCTCATAAGCTTATTAGAGCTGGTTATTATTGGCCTGATATGGATAAGGAAGCTACGTAGTTTGCCAAATCTTGCAAGCAATGTCAACTCCATGGTAACTTGATTCATGCTCCATCTAAGGAGCTCATTCCATTTATCACCTTTTGGCCATTTAAACAATGGGCCTTCGACTTAGTAGGTCAGATATATCCATCTTCCTTGAGAGGACACAAGTACATCATCACTGCTATGGATTATTTTACTAAATGGGTTGAGGCAGTACCTCTCAGTGTAGCTGATGGAAAATATGTAGCTATGTTCATCCTAAACTATATTATTTGTAGATATGGTGTACCTTCCTCTATTATCACTGACAATGGAGGACAGTTCAAGAATAAAGATCTAACAAATTTATGCACAAGTTCAAGATCATTCAACATTGGTCTTCTATTTATTACCCCCAGGGTAATGGGAAAGCTGAAGCTTCTAATAAAACAATTCTCAAGATCCTGCACCGTATAGTACACAAGTCTGGATGGGATTGGAACCTCTAGATAAATCTAGATTTATGGGCCTATCGCACCAGTATCAAAATGCCAACAGGGGCCATGCCCTTTGCTTTATTCTATGGCGTAGATGTTATACTGCCTATTGAGGTTGAGATTCCTACATTGTGAGTCTCTTTGAAAGGCCTCATTATAGATGATGAAATTTAGAATATCTCGGCTACAAGAGATTAAGTTACTGGATGAACATCGAAAGGTGGCATTCGATCATCTCAGAGCATATCAAAAGAGGATATCAAAGAGCTATAATAAGAAAGTTAGACCAAGAGACTTCCAAATGGGTGATCTCATCCTAAGAGAGAATCCTATAAATCAGCAACAGCAGACTCAGAAAGGAAATTTTGAGCCAAAATGGCTTGGTTCTTATATTATTACTCCAGTATTTGGGTCTGGCACTTATCAGCTCTCCACTACAGAAGGTGAACCACTCAAAGAACCCATCAACGCTCTTCACCTGAAGAAATTCTATAGTTGAGATATCTTCTGCATGCTCGTGTACATACTTTATTTCTGAGAAAATCCTAAAAATTGTAAAATGTCCTTAAAAAATGATCATCTTAGTGAAAACTTGGCAAACAGGTGCTTTGATGTATCTATTATCCTGGTGAAAACCTGGTAAACATGTGCCTTGATAATATAAAAAAAAAATGAAAAAAAAAAAATACAAAAAAATCAAAAAAAGAAAAAGAACAAAAAAAATTGAAAAATTGAAAATACAAAAAAAGAGAAAAAGAGAAAAATGTGCCATTGATGAAAACCTGGTAAACAGGCATCATGGTAGCAAAAATAGAATTTCTGCCAAGATGGTGAAAACCTAGTAAATAGGTTCCTCTTGTTTCGCAATGCTTTATCTATAGCAGCATATCTTGGCTTTCTCGCAGTTGCTCTTTCGTTTTCCTGCTTCAGTTCACTTTCCTTCTTTAGTTCACTTTCCTGCTTTTGTGTGCTTTTGCCTTCTGTCATCTTTGAGATTTTGCTCGACCTCACATGGATTGAAACTGGTCATACTCGTTGGCATGTTCTTGGTCTAGGGGGCATTGTCTTATCTTTTGGAGTCTTTCTCCTCTTGCATCGGTCATCAGTGGATCTCACTGCGTCTGTCTACCGATGCCTCGTAGCACTTCGTCTCTTCTTGAGACTCTCTTTTGAATTAGTCACCAGTGGATCTCACTGCATCTACCTACTAATGATTTGATCTTGTTATCAATTATTACACTTGAGAATCTCTCATGATAGTCACCAGTGGTTCTCACTGAGTCTGCCTACTGTCGCTATATTGCTAAGGTTTCTCCCTTCATCTTGTTATCTGTTTGTTCCGCTTTAATCCATTCATCACTTGGGGGCTTGACTCCCCATTTCAATCGCTCTTCAGTTTACACTTGAGCCAGTAATCTTGTAAAAGGACAACTCTCTACTGGCACAAACTGGTGTTTCTCAACACCTTAATCAAACAGTGTTTTTCAACACTCTCTTTGGACACATATGTATTTTTTAACACACTTCAAATATCTCACGACGTAAACATCTCTCAATAGAAATAAAACACATTACACTCACAAGAACAATGGTGTTTTTCAACACCCTAAACATAGACACATTCATAAGCCTTGAAACATGCTGAGATATGATTGACTCTTTCTTAGTATGTTGTCTATTCTTATGAATTTCATTGATATTTTCTGTCTACTGCTTGTTGGTGTGGTTTCGATGATCCGACAACGTCAAATAAACAGGTTGTATGTGATAAGAGCTTCTGCATTAAGGTGGAAAATCCTCACATCCCTCGATCTTGTTTATTTGTATGCCAAGGGGAGGTCAAAATTATCTCCTTGACTGTTATCGATATGATTGTTTACTTGTGAACTTTTATTACATCAAATTGGAAAAAATGTTCAGTTCACCTTGGATTTTGTGCCTCGGTGCTTATGTTCATTTCTTACATTTTATCTGATGAAATTCATGTTCATATTCTTATGGTCACAGCGGCACTACTAAGGATTGTATTGACTCTGATGATCCAAAGCACCTGATGATGATAAATACAATGAGTCCAACAACCAAAGTCCTAGGATTGCATTTAGCTTAGGCTTGCATTTGCATTATAGGCTTGCATTCACATTTTAGGCTTGCATTGTGGTAGTTTTGTGCTCTCTTCATTATCTTCTCATTCTTCAAAGGTCCTCATCTTTCATCATGGTTTCTTCTCAACTGCACGAGTGTCTGGTCCTTGTTCTTGATCTTTGTGCGCATTCTTTTGGTTAGTACCTGTTGCATATTGCACATATCATGCATGAGATGATTAGTACCATTGCATTCATTTCATTACATTCATTTCCAAGAAGTGGATTTCCATATATTCATTTGCATACATATATCCATAAAACATGTGCATCCATTATAAGCATAAATCAAATCATACATAGAATTTATCCATCTAACATCTATCATAGCATTTTCATACATCAATAAAACATGTGCATAAACATCTACACATTCATCCATTTCATACATTTCTAATCCATACATCTAAACATATAGGAAATCATCTCATAAAACATACACATTTAAAGCAATATATACACATGTACAATGATGCCAAAAAAATCAAGCTCATATATATATCGATCGGTTTGAATGTCCAAGGGTGCTACTCGAGCACAATAGGTCAAAATGGTGGTACAATATACATCACAATCTAACCACCTGGAGGAGGTGGAGGGGGTGGTATGCCCTACTACTAAGGAGGAGGACCTGGTGGAGGAGGACCCGCTGGAGGTGGTCCCAGTGGAACGATTCGTGCACCAGCATACTTTGTGAAAGGCAAAATCTGATCCCCTGCCTCAGGTACTGCAATAGTATATGCAGCATAATAGTACAAAGCTTGAGAAGCCTCATATCTGGTGTCTAGCTGGTATCAAGCCAATGTCTCTTGCAACTCTCAGATCTCCTGATCTCACTCAAATATGCATGTATCCCTGATGATCACCTGCGTGTGGAGGTCATCACACTCTCTCTATGTCTGATGGGCTCTCTCCCTGACTCTCCAGAGAGCCTACTATAATTGTGCTACCTATCTACTTGCTAGAGGATCAGTCAAAATAGCATCAGCCATCACTGTATCATCCCCCTGCTCTATAGCCCTGTCCTGGCTGCCACTAGGCCTAGCACCTGCATCTAATCCCATGGATCTTTCAAGGATATTTATCTAAACTGTATGGGACCATACAACTCTCTCCTACTGCTGTAGAGGTGCCTACTGAGGCTACTGATCCTGAGGCTACTGTCTCAGAGGAGGAACCTGCTGTGCCTGCTGTTGTGGTGGTGATTGCACCACTTGAGGGATCTGACCCACTGGAGCTGTGAATCTGGGAAAAGGATGGGCCAACATATAGTCTCTGTATGTAGGTTTCATACCAACATTTGTCACCACAGCCATATAATCCCACCTAGCTGGTGGTACTCGGGAATCTATCATACTGTGCCCCCTATCCAGTAATCTCTGCCACCCCTTCTTCATCTCATCGACGAATCTGACGTAAGTACAATACTCAAGAGACATGTCCTGTGGCCTCCCAAACTGGCACAATACATGCGTAAGAAAGAAGTGCTCAATAAAAGTGATGGTACGTCCTATCAGAGGACATGAAAAAAACATGTATGACAACTCATGACGAGCATCATCCCAAACCTGAGTGGCCGCCCAAAGTCACCATATGACTACAGCCATATCATCAATCTGTGCTCTCCACTGAACAGTCTTACCCAGTGTGGACTGGGTCATCAAACTGGCATATCTATAAATATACAGCTCTAATGGCTATCGTGTACCATGAAAAATTGGCCTACATACGGGAAGGTTCTCCCAGGCCTAGATCTACAAAATGATGACTCTAGCTGCCATAGTACGGGAACCCCGATACACAATCTTGTGCATCTCATCATACATTTGTGCGAGCATGCACTCACCACATCCAAAAGTGACTATAGGAACATCCAACATCTTCTGGAGCATAATTCCCTAGCCACACTCTAAACCGTGCTGACCACGATCAGGAACTAGATGACAACTCAGAAATAGTGCCAGAACAACTGCTAAGGGATAATCTTGACCATAGGTTCGTATCAGCTCCTCCCAAGAGATGGCCCAGCCCATCACCAAATCATCCTGAAAGATGGCTCTCAAAGCCTATGTACCATCTCTCAGCTGCATGCAATACCCTACATGAGCTCCATGGAATGACACTCTCAAAATCTGGTATACATCCTCTGGAGTCACCGTCATCTATCCCTATGGCAAATGAAAAGTATTCATCTCTGAATGGAAATGCTCAACCAAGGCTCCAAGTAGTTCATGATTTACCTAAATATCGGGTACATCATGTAGATATGTCAATCCTAGCCCATCAATGTGGGCCCCGTCAGCATCTGATAATCTCTGTAACAACTCACCCATGATAGGATGATGGGATCTAAAACCAATGTCTGGGAGATCGACCTACAAAGCAAGGGACAAAATTGGATCAGTACCTCAACAATGATGATTTTTTTCAAAGAAAAAGACAACAAATGCAGCTATGGAACTATTCTACACACAATTTAAGATATGACAACTGGTTGACTTTGCGACGCAAGAAAAATGACAATTTTTGACTTTTGCCAGTTTCCCATGCGAGAAAACTCTTTTCTCGCGCGAGGGAACTCTTTTCTCGCATGAGGGAACTCTTGTCCCGCACAAGCTTTCTGGCTCATGTGAGGCGGGATGTGTTCTCACGTGAGATTCTAGGAATCTCGCGCGGCGCACGCGCGCTCTTCGCGCAAGCGCTGGGGAGGGGCCCGCGCATGGAATCTCCAACCCGCGCGAGGATTTAGATTCCTCGCGTGAAAGGTGATTAGGCCCAGCACAAGGAAACTATTTCCTCACATGAGGTTTGGCAGGACAAGGTTTAAATAGCCTAAAAACACACTAACGCTAAAAATTGATAAATTTTTTTCAGAAATACAAGATCAAGTTATGAGTACTCACAGGTATGTCATACTCCGCTAGTCGGTTGTGCTGTCGAGAGTGCTCAAATCGATGTGTGTGCATGGGAATACTATCGATGTCAGCTGGAGCTCTCACCATTGCTAAAGTCAAAGGTAAACAATGATTTGAAAATGACCCCTTGGGGCCTTACATAGTCTTTGACCTAATTTTTCAAAGTGTTCTATTTTCTGCGAAAGTTACACCCTTGGCTAAATGGACTGTTCTGAATCTATTTTCGTGATCAAAATTGAAATCTGACACTCCTAAGAAGCTCAAAATTGTGTTTTAAAATTTTGGGACCGACGTGATCGGATGCTTGTGTAGTCAATTTTCTGATGTTGCTTGTCATCTTTTACTCAGCTTCTGCAATATTTTCATCAAAGTCAACTGTAGTCATTTCTGGTCAACTATGGTCAAACCTAATCAACAAGACCTGTTGATCACTCTAAATCAATTCTTCCCTCTCTAGATCTATCTTTCTCTGTGATTTCTCACTCTCATCATTATGATGTATCTTCTTTCGATTTCGCTCCTGAGGGGGAAAGATGATTGCATCATTGAATTTTCACATTATTCTTGAATCAGTCTGATCTGAATCGAAAGTCCCCATCGCTAGGGGCATCTCATCACTTGGGGCATATTCAGTTTTTCATACCTTATGGTCAAAATTGGATATTCCATGATCTCACATCTTTTCATCTATCTTTCTAGGTATCTGATCAATCTAACTTAGATCCTCAAGGATCAAGCTTCATTCTGGAGAATATTCTTGAAATCTCATTGGGTATTGGGGTAGTCTAACCCTAATTCCGGAAAGGTACACTTCGTTCTGAAGATGACTCTCAAAAAATATTTAGAACATTATCTAGGAAATCTAACCTATATCTCAGAGGGCTAACCTTCATATTAGGGCAATCTAACCCTAATTCTAGTGATAGTCCTAGATCTTCACCAGCTATCAGTGGATATTGGGGCAATCTAACCCTGATTCTAATCTTTACTTCAGACTGTTCTTTGAATCAATGTGCTGCTCACACATCAATTCAAAGAGGGGCAAAATGTAACACCCCAAAATTGGTACCTAATAATCCAATCAATTTTGGTGCATTCCTTCAATTTTCTCATCTTCGAAGTCCTATTGTACTAGGCAAATTCTTCTCCTAACTGACTTTAATTGACTGAGTTTCAAATGTAAAAAACCCAAATTTGCATAAATCTGACATTATATTTAATTCCTAAACTCTCAAAGTTTATTAGCTAAAAACCCCTATGATTAATTGATTTAATCCTAAAGTCTTAAGTGCTTTTAATTAAATCAATTCCACCCCCTTTGGCTAATATACATAAAAGGAATCGAAAGGTTATTTAATTATTGGATGAATTATCCTCAAAAAGGAATTCCATAATTCCATGTGAAAGGACACTCATGTGGCAATAATTCACCCTTTTATTTAAATAATCTTTGCATTTTTGT
>MU223583.1:534474-546640 GCA_018584345.1 Thuja plicata
GGATCTTGTTCCATACAGAGGACCAGTGATACATGAGACTACTCAGTAGATGGAAGTAGGAAAAGATATTCAAGATATACAGATGAAAGCTAAGTCCAAGTTGCAGGCAGAGAAAATCTTGGATTCATGAGTTCAGAAGACAACTCGATGAAAGGTATATAGAGAATATCTTGTCAAATGGTTAGGATTGCCAGAAGCAGAAGCGACATGGCTAGATGAAGAAACCTGCAGAAAACAAGGAATTAGTTTGGCATTGTTGCCGACTAATTCAACCTAACTCTTCCTTCTAAGAGAGGGGGAGTATGGTGCAGAGCACCCTAGGGTTTTATCTCCAAAACCCTAGTAGGTCCAAACCGAGTGATCAATGGAGCAGATCACAGTGAACGATCAGTTTTTTTTATAAACCTTAACAGTTCTTCACTCAGTCGCAAAGTCGCAGATGACTAGCAAAGAATAGAAAACAGTGAATCGCACACTCATGAGCTAGCCAGTAGTTAAGTTCCTAATTGAGCAAGTGAGCGACAAGGAACTCATCACACAGTCGCAGGCGGTTAGTAGTTTAGAGAAGACAGTGTGCGACAACATGATGACAAGGTATCGCATGCCTGCAAGGTGATGGACGGTTAGTGAAAAAATGGTGCGACAAGGTGACAACTAACTTATCGCACAGTCGGCGGTCTATCGGAAGTCAGTCTGGAAACAACACGACCATGCGATGACCGTCTATCACACAGTCACCATTCAATCAGCGGTTAAATTCTAAGCCGTGCGAGTATGCGACATCTATGCATCGCGTACTCGCCGATGAATCGTCAGTTCGGTTCAAACCATTGCAGGAGCGCGACTACCATCTATCGCTCAGTTGCAGATGGATCAGAAGCTCATGTTAGAGTGTTACGGGTATGTGACAATGCTGCATCGCTCAGTCGCAAATGAAATGGCAGCGTGATTTGAAGCATTGCGAATGTGCAACAAGTGCTCATCGCTCAGTCGCGAGGAAAAACTTTAGCTTGGTCCAAGCAGTGCGAGAGCGCGACTGTTATGTATCACAGGGTCGCAGATGAATTGGTAGCTCGTCAAAAAGGGTTGCGAGTGCGCGACAAATAGTGCAGCGCAAATTCGCAGAGTAAAGGTCAGCTCGGGTAGAAGCATGGCGAGTGGGCGACATCAAGCCATCACCAAGTCGCAGGATAAAGACATGCAGTGTGTTTGAGACTCGTGACAGTGTGACTAATATACAGAGGTCGTAATTATGTGACTTGTCAACATCACAAAGGGAATTGGAAAGGTCAGTGACACGGAAGAAGACGTTGTCCACATTGATGGCCATGCAGAAGAAGATCTTGATGACAGGTACAGAAGGAATACGCAGAAGCTGAGGTAGTCAGAATCCTCAGGCGGTAAGGTAACCTAAAAATGGTTACAGAACAGGCCAAGTATAAAATGGAGAGAAAAAAACCATTGTAAAGGTTTTTGTTGTTGTTAGAGAAATTTGAGACAGAGTAGACTAGCAGAGGAGATTTGAATTTGCATTGTAAACTTCTGATTTTCAATAAAGAAGTGTTACTAGTGTGTTCTGTGTAAACTTGTTTTGTGTACAGACTTTTGTAGAGTAGGATTTTGATTACAATTTAGTTCAATGGATGCCTTTTGACTCTCATGATCAGGCTTATGGGATGTGACTGTCAAAAGGTATCCATTCTGTATTTTATTTATGTTACAGTGTTTGTGTTGGAGAAGAGGCCAGTCAAAATTGTAGACAAGTCCTAGGCGAGCTTGAATGGTCCGACTAGGGAACTTGTAGGAGAAAGAGATAGAATGAGGAGGTGCATGACTGACTATATTCAGTCATGAACAGTAATATATAGTGAAGAGTGAGACATTTCGGTGGGAAGGAAGCCTAGGAGAGAGGGAGAATAGAAGTCATTCTGATTAGGTTCTGAGAGTAACCATAAGAGACTCAAGTGTGAGTCTAGAGGATCCTGAAGTGAATAGGGTCCAAGGTAAGATTCCTAGAAGAGAGTAGGAATCCAGGTTAGTAAGGTGACCTCCCCATCAGATTAGTTGCAATTCAATTCTAGATCAATCATTTCAAAATTCATAGATTAATTGCATGTCTTTTCATAGACTAGTTGCAATTTCAATTTCATAAAGTATTGGCAATTTTTTCTTTTCTTACATTCTATAAATCCTCCATATTAGCAATGGTCAGGTTGTTGGCTCTTGTTCTGAGGGTAAACTCAACATCCCCAACTGATTAGGAGGCAACAAGTCACTTCAATCGAGTTTGCAAGATGAACAATTCATGTTCATTTTTGTGAATTGAACGATTGTATAATGACTATGTTGTGTTTGTGCCAAATTTAGAGGTCCACATTCAGCATATAAAAATTATATGCAAGCAATATTGATGTAAGAATGGCAACTTATAATATCCATGGAGCCTCATTGGAAATGTATTGGCATTATTAATGCTACCAGCCAGTTTTGGGACTGTAAGTCCTTTCTATATTTGATCGGTTAACCTGACTGAGGGCGAAATAAATATTTTGTAATTGAGTAGTGTGATCTATGCTATAAGATTGAATGCATGCATTCCCTTCATATGTAATTATACCTTTAACAAGGTACTTATTACTAGAGTAGTGATATATTTGTGGGTATCAACCCCACCAGGATTTTTCCTTTAACTAGGTTTTCCTCGATAATAAATTGTGGTGTTCTGATGTGGATATTATTTATCTTTTTCTATTTACTTTTGGTTTTTTGTGGATTTAAGTTGTGGATTTGGTTTATTAAGTTTAAAGTTATTTCTTCACCAATTCACCTCCCCCTCTCGATGCTTTGTAATCCTAACAATTGGTATTAAATCCTAGTTCATTGGAATAAATTTTACAACTTGAGGAAGATCTTGATGGAAGCATCTAGAAGTAATCAGAAGAATCTCTTTAATGCACTTGAAGATTTGGATAAATCTAATAAACACATTCATGATCTATAGAGAAAGTTGAAAGATGTTGATAAATTCATTATCAATATGAAGGAATAATTGAAGTAGTCCTTAGAAAAAAGAAAGGACCTTGTGGATCAATTATCTCTTAAAGGGAGTGACTCTGTATCTACTAAAGAAAGAAAACCTAAAGAGTATGATATGATTGTAAAGGAAAGAGATAATCTAAAGAATGTGATGAAATCCATGAAAATTAAAATGACTGAAGAAATGGAAGTGAAGAAGACACTTGAGCAATCATTGAAGGAAAAAACTAAAGAACGCTTCAAGCTGAATAGTAAAGTTGGACAGGTGCAAGTTTTTGTTGAAGAATATAAACATAATGAGAAAGAACTAGAAATATTTAATGAGATATTGAGAAGAGATCTAGATGATGCTAGAGAAATTCAAGAAAAACTTAGATCTAGCCCTGTGAATATTGATGAAAAAATTAAAATTCAAAAACCACATGGAAATAAGCATGGCTTAGGGAATGAACAAGGAGATAAGCTACTGAAGAAAAGGAAGACCACATAGAGCAACCTAAGGAGAGACCTTTGAACCAAATAAATGGACAAATATTAAAAAACATATGTTATAGATGAAATAAGCTTTGACATAGGGCAAAGGAATGTCAAAGCAGTTGAACATCTTTTTTCTGGATATTGTTTCACATGTTGGAAAGAGATATATCTAAAGAATGTAGATCCTGATCCATACCTAATACAAGTGGAGGAAACTCTACATGTTAAAAATGCAAAAAAAATTGGACATATTGCAAGGAATTACAGATTGAAGAATAACTCATTAAATCAGAGGTATGTAAATGTTGGCAAGTGATCAATTTTGTATGTGTTACATCACTTTTTTTTTGTCATTTATTGCAAAACACCTGGCACATTGATCGATTGATTTGAAATTTTTTTTTGGTGATTCAATTATGGAATCGACTAAGTACAGAAGCATAAATACAAAGGTATTTTGGGTATCGAAGATGGAGATAGATGAGTTATTAAAAGAGAGATTAAATGAAGATAATATGGGGTATGACTGACCTACATCTAAGATCGATTTGATTTTGGTGATGATTATAGAGAGTTACAGAGAATTAAAGACATGTGACAACATAAGAACAATGATACAGAGAAGTTGAATTGAAGCAATGATTTGAGGAGTATGACGTAGACTCATTTCAAGCTAAGTTAGATTATGGTTGTGGATAATCTATATTTTGATTATGTAAGAGCACCAACTATGTATTTTATATTTGCATTATTAATTGTATTTTGTATTGAAAGTCGACTATGTAATATTTGGTTAAGAGAGCTGACTTGGTAAAGATAAAGATATATATATGGAGATATTTTGTAGAGAAAATATATGAATTGATGTACTAGATGGAGTAAGATATATGTGGAAATAACATAGAAGAGGATTGACAGAGATCATTGAAGAACTATGAATGGAACTATCTAAGCATTGAAGATACTTGTTTTGTTCATGACTGAGAACACTTTGTAACAAAAGTACTATTGTAAGATCTGTAAGCTTAGTTAGGCCCTAAAAGGGTATTGTATACCTTTAATAGGGCTGTTATTCCTTTAACAAGGAAATGTACAATGTAATATTTATCTCCTAATAGGTCTAGGTCTCCTTATAGGGACACTACACTTTACTGCATGCTTGTGGGTACCATCCCCACCAGGGTTTTCCCTTGGCCAAGGTTTCCTTGACAAGAAATAATGGTGTTATGAGTATGTGTTATTTGTTTATGTTACTTTTATTTTAGTATGCTTATGGTTTATGTTGAATTGGTTTAAAGTTTATTTTAAGTGTTATAATACTGATTCACCCCCCCTCTCAATATTACCTAATCCTAACAATTGGTATCAGAGCTTCTGGCCCTTGGAAAGAAAGCTTAATAGCTTAAGGGAGATTAGGATGGATTCAGATAATTTGCAAGATAACTTTGAAGCTGCACTTGAAGACCTTGATAAAGATAAAGCTGAGAATGGAGACTTGAGATTCAATTTAAGGAGAGTAGATGGATTCATCAAGAAATTGAAAGAACAACTTGAAATTTCTAGAAATCAGAGACAAGATCTTGTGGTTCAGATAAAAGAAGATTCAGACAATGATAATTCAGATTAGATAAAGCAACTTGAAAAAGAGAATGAAACTTTGAAGCTTGAGAATGAAGCAATGGCTAAAGAAATCCAACAACAAAAAGATGCTTAAAACAAGGTTGAAGAAGCTTTAAAAAATCTAAATGTTTTGATGGAACAAATGAAGAATGGGGCTAACCATTACAAGAACAAGTATCTAGAATTGGAGAAATACAATCAGATCATAAGAGGTGAACTTTTTGAGACAAAGAAACACATTGAGAAACTTCACATGAGCAGTGAATTGATCGATGAACAAAGAGATAGACAGAAACCTAAAGGTGATATGACTGGTATTGGCTTCAATGAAGCTGAATGTTCCAAGAATCAAGAAGAGAAACAAGATGCGAAGATGTAGAAAAAACTACTCTTGAAGAACCTAAAGAACATATTAGACCTTTTAGAAGTAGATTCTTTGGTTGTAACACGTTTGGACACATGAAAAGACATTGTAGAGGTAATTCCCCTTTTAAAACCTTTTCTGGTTATTGTTTTAGCTGTAATGCATATGGGCACAAGAAAGAAGAATGCAGGAAACTCAGTCAATCTATATATAGACAAGACAATAGAGAAGAACATATGGTGCAACCTACATGTTGCAGATGTAATAACATTCCACACATTGTGAAGTTTTGTAAGTTGTAAGTAAATCAAGATAGAAGACCTATATGTTACAAATTCAATAATCCAGGCCATATAGAAAATTTTGCAGGTATAATGGAGTGAACAACAGAAGAGTACCACCTCCTAGGAATACACAAAAGAATGACAATGATACTGGTAAGAGTGTTGTAGAATTAAAGAATGATTTTGACACTTGTTTCAAGAAAGCAGAGGATAACAAAAGTGGAAAGATATGGAAAATTAAAGAGACAAGTGAGACATTGGTTCAGGGAGAGACAGTAGATGTTATTAGATCTTCAGATGATGTTAACAAAGAAGAATCAACCGAAATAGCTGATCATGGCCTTAGGGGGAGCATTGGATAAAGACATTAGAATGTATCCCACACCTGATTATGTGGTTTGAGCTCTAGCAAGTTTAGGTGTGATTTTGGACGACATCATGGAATGTATATCTAAGAATGCAACATCGGACGATGCATATATTATGATCGCGAGATTTATGACTGACTGGACAACATTGGGTAATATGATATTTTAATACTTAACATTGTATAAAGCACCGAATGGCTATCTATTTCCTTACCATTTGAAGAGTAGTGACCTAAGGAGATCAGAGAGCAGAGAGATTCAAACTATCTAGAAATTACCTTGCGTGATCGATTGAAGCGAATACTTGAAATTCAGCATGTAAATGGTATTTTCATCATGAGAAGTGTCAAGTGTTGCAGATATAACTAGGTATAAATTCAAGAAACATCCTTTCAAATCCTGTAAACATTTGTAGTCAATTGATACATGAGATTACTGGACTAGATAATAATGTAATCATCCCTATGGTGGAGAAGCATGCTAAGAAGCAAGTTGAAACCCTAATACACTCGAAATGGGATATGCAAGCTATGAAAGTGAATGAAATTTATCTATAGGATGTGAGATTGATTTCAATGATACTTGGTTACAAATTATACTATAGTAGTAGACCTAATTTAGTATCTGTAGGATTTATTCTGATGGTCTACAGAGTGGTGAAAGAGAATACTGAGTATAACCTATGTGAAGTATTGGCACAACAATTCTTGAAGAATGTAAAGTTGATAAAGAAAGACAAATCTAAAACCTTCAAATTTGCTTCATTACTAGTGCACATGTACATACATATTGAGCACAAATTTCCAAGAATGTACCCTAGTGGTTGGAGAAAATGGATACCTACTGGCATTCAGATTTATGATTGTTACCGAAGAAAGAATATCACATGGGTTGATGGAGAACTATTTGGTATGATTAAGATTCCTTAGAGGAAGATGAAAGAAAGATACAAGAATCCTAAGGACTTAGTTGAGAAGTATAAGGATACAATTTATTTCATGGTTGGAACTGATTGTGTATGCTTTGAGGCACTTGTTCCAAGGAAGAAATGGTGTTATCTTATAAGATATGAGGTGAGTTCAGAAGTGCTAACTATGCAGATCAAACATGTTCTGGCATCTGAAGTAGATACATCTAAGGAAAGATGGAGTACTTATGAAGAAAAATAAGCTAAAGTGAGAGAATAACATACCAAATACTTGAGGAAAAGGAAAGTGGAAAAATTTCTCATGAATGTGGAGTTAAGGTAGGATTGAATGAGGAAGAGTCGAAGGAAGTGAAGAGGAAATTAGCAGAACGTTCTTCTGGATTGACAAGTACTTCAACCCTTCCACATCCTAAAGTTGTGATGATAGCTATTGTACCTTCTACCATTATTGATGTTACCACCCCTTCACCACCACCAAAGACATCCCAAGTTGAGGTAGTTAAGATTGCACCTCGGAGAAGCACTAGACACCAAACCAGATTCACCACCTAAAGAATAGAGGACTGAGAGAGAAGAGAAGAAAGATGAAACTAATAAACAAGTATGGAAACTTGACTTGAAAATTATTGAGAAGAGAGATATTGAGAAAGGAAAGATAGTTAAAATAAGCAAGTACTATGATAGGTATGAGGAAACTGATAAAATTATGATTGAAGATATTGTGGTAAATCATTTACTTGTTTTCAAGAAAAGTCTGTTGGAGATAGAGGGTAGTGTACCTAAAGAGTTGTATGGTAGATTGGAAATAAGAAAATAGCTAGCACACATTGAAGATGAGACTATTAGGAGTCAAGTAATTGATAAAAAGTTACCTGTAATTTCTATACAATAGAGAGATAAACTACTTGGTGAGCTGAAACCTTTATTGAGGACCAAGGCAAGGTTAGTGAAAATTATGGCAAGAAAGTATGAAGATATTACTAAAGAGACTGAGAGAGCACTAGATTAGATACTAATGAGTACTATTCCTGAGAATAATTCACCTCCTAGAACCACAATTTATACATGCTTAGGAATGGGAGAGAGATCGAAAATAGTTGAGGACAATATTGAGAAAAGTGAAGATGACAAGCAACCATATTTTTATGTTTCTGGTGTACCTGCAACACTTGACACTTCTCATGATGAGAAGGATCCATTTAAAGGAAACATTGATAGTGCAATGGCTGAGGATGAAGGAAAAAAAGAGGAAGGAAAGGAAGAGGAAGAACAAAAAGACAAAGAACATAAAGAAGTGGAGCAGAAAGATGAAGAAGCAAAAGTTGAAGACAAAAATAAAATTGACACGTCTTCTATCCTATTGTTGGAAAGTAAAGAAAAACCTATATATGTTGATGTTGATCGCATGGATGAGTATGATTTGGTGAGTTTAGCCTTCACCACACTGACTAAAGTAAATGAGAGATCTAAGAAGAAAAGTGACAAGAATATTAAGGTAATGTCTAAAGTAATCGATACTATGAACAAATTGCTTCAAGTACCTATTGTTTTCCAGAGTAGAAATAATATAGAGAACTTGAAGATGACACTTGATGAGTTTTATGGTCACTATGAGACCCCAGTGAAGATTGCAGAAGAAAAGGAAGAGAAGAGCTACTTGGAGAAGAAACTGATTAGAGTTTTCCAGTCTATTTCATGAGACTTGGGATTTATAAAATCTGTTACAAAAAATGCAAAGAGTTGTGTTGCATATGGCAGGACACTATTTAGTTATTGGATGAACCCTATCAGAAATGTTCAGAACATTGAAGACATTATTGCTAAGGATAAGGAAACCTTGAACAGTATGATGGATAGTTGTGAGACCTCCTCACAATCTATAATGGAGATGTACAGTGAAGTAACATGGATTTTGGATTAGTTGAATGTGTTGAATATAGAGAAAGGGAGATTCATGACAAGGTTTGGTTTGCTGAAGAGTTTAATCTTTCCTAAGCTATCAATTCTTGAAACTCACTTATCTAACATGGAGAAGACTATAGAATCATTGAAAAAATATATGCCCATAGAGTTTAAAGAATTAGAGACATCATCATATGCATTGAATGGACTAATTCATGTTAATAAACTATTGGTTAAGTCATGGAGTGCAGAAGTGAAGATCTTGGAAGATTCTTCTCAAGATATTTTGAAATTGATGAGAAAGCACTATTTGTAATTAATTTTATGCACCTTTGTCATTTTTGTCAAAGGGGGAGAAGAGAGAAGATAAAATGAATAGGGAAGAAGAGAGAAGAAGTAAAATGAATAAGGGAGAAAAAGAAGAAATGAAGAAGAGACAATTTTTGTTTTTTGTTGGAACACTTGGTCATTTTTTTGTTAAGTGTTGCCATCAATGCCAAAGGGAGAGATTGTTAGAAAGTGATCAATTTTGTATGTGTTAAATCAATTTTTGGCTGTGATTTATGGAAACACATCTGACATATTGATCAATTGATTTGAAGTAAAGTTTTGGTGATTCAATTCTAGAATCGACTAAGTACAGAAGCAGAAATACAAAGGTATTTCGGGTGTCAAAGATTGAGATCAATGAGTTATGACAAGAGAGATTAGAGGAAGATAATATGGGGTATGTACGACTTAAATCTAAGATCTATTTGATTTTGGTGATGATTACAGAAAGTTACAGAGAATTGAAGACATGTGATAGCAACATAATAGTGATACAGAGAAGTTGAACTGAAGCAATGATTTGAGGAGTATGACGTGGACTCCTAGAAAGATAATTTAGATTATGATTGTGGATAATCTATATTTTGATTATGTAAGATCACCAACTATGTATTTAATATTTTCATTCTTAATTATATTTTTTATTACGAGCCAACTATGTAATATTTGGTTAAGAGAGCCGACTTGGTAAAGATAAAGATATATATATATATATATATATATATATATATATATATATATATAGAGAGAGAGAGAGAGAGAGAGAGAGATCTTTTGTAGAGAGAATATATGAAGTGATGTATTATGTGAAATAATATATATGTGCAAATAGCAGAGTAGAGGATTGATAGAGATCATTGAAGAACTATGATTGGAACTATCTAAGCATTGGAGATGCTTGTTTTGTTCATGAGTGAGAACACTTTGTAACATAAGTATTATTGTAAGAGATGCAAGTTGTAGACCTTTAACATGGTTTTTATTCCTTTAACAAGGAAATGTACTATGTAATATTCAGCTCCTAAAAGGGACACTATACTTTAGTGCATTCTTGTGGGTACCATCCTCACTAGGGTTTTCCCTTGGTCAAGGTTTCCTCGACAATAAATAATGGTGTTATGAGTACTATGTTATTTTTTTATGTTCCTTTGATTTCAGTATGCTTATGGTTTATGTTGAATTCGTTTAAAGTTTATTTTAAGTAATGTAATACTAATTCACCCCCCTCTTAGTATTACCTAATCATAACAGTAAATTCAAATGTTGTATGTTACAAATGCAATAATTCTAGTCATATAGCTATAAATTGTAGAATGAATGGATAGGTTGGAAGAAAGATTGTAAGAAGTAACAATAATGAAAGAAGAAGAAAAAAATGCTTTAAATGCAATAAAGAAGGACATATTGCTCGATATTGTAGATCTAACAATGCAGGAAAAGATAATAATGAGTTTGGTGACAAAGGAAAGAATCCTATGCTAATTGATGCAACCTAAAAGAAAATGGAGAAGACATGGGTACGAAAAGAACAAATGAATTCATCAAGTCAGATCGTACGATATTTTGGCATGGATCCTTCATCATCAGTGAATTAGGTTATAAGACCTAAGGGGCATTTTTCATGATAAAATCCTATGAAACCCTGTGAATTAAAGTACTATTATTTGTGATGAAAGTTTTAGTTGCATAATGTCATGCCCAAATTTTCATACAAAAAACACAACAATTTTCTTAAGATAAGGTGTGCAACTATAATTATTAAGTTTACAGATGTCTAAGATTTGACTAAGTCAGATCTATAGTTTCATCATCATAGAATTGGATGGTAACATGATTGAGTTGATAATTTTCAAAAAGAGTATGTGATGAGAGTTTACGACAAGGGGAATAATGAAAAGGTTTTTACTTGTCAACATCCCTTACAAGTTACCCTTTGGGAGGAACTAAGGTATATTAAAAAATCAGATTTAATTAATTTTATTTAATAGTGTCACTTACTAATTGTTCAACTTAATTAGAACACGAGTGAGATTTAGGATCCCCTAATGTTTGATCTTCGTTTAAGATTTATTTATGTCATACATAAATACTAGATTTATTTGATTTCTAATTCAATAGTCAACTTTAACATTTTAATAATAAATAGCATTCCCAACCCTTTTTAATTAATTGCTTAATCTCTGCCCTTAAATTGACATTAAGTCCAATACTTCTTATATTAATTTTGCGACGATTAAATTTGGTCTATAACACTACTTATTATGACCATTATACTGGCCACATAAAAATAACATTATGATGTGTCCCTTTAAATTATAATTTTTTAAATTTAATTAATAATTACTCTCTACTATAAACCTCTACGATTGATTAATAATTAAACATCTTCCTTGTTAACAATAATCCTTTAATAATTACTTTATTAAACCTTAAATCTATTTTCAAGATTGCCCCTATCATAATTATAATGATTATTTGATAAATTCCTTATATAGTAAACTTATTATATAACCCAATCATCTTATGCTTACATTAAACACTAAGTATTCATTTAGATAAATTTAGCTATTATATTCCCACTAAAGTCATCTCCACTAATATCCATTATTTAAACTTTTATCTTTAAGGGGGAAAGAAATTTCAAACTTTGTTCTTGCCCTAACCCTAATTTGAAATTAGGGTTAGGGTGAAAAATACAACACCCAAAATGGATCTTTTCTCATGATTCCTTCCTCCTCTTCTCTACCTCCTTCTACAAACCCTAGCCTTAGTCTATTGTTTTGGTTTTCCATTGTTACTCTTGTTGTACGTTCATGGATTCATTAAGGAGAATGAAGGGAATATATATATATATATA
>MU223583.1:555542-567592 GCA_018584345.1 Thuja plicata
TATATATATATCACTCAGTCCAAATACATCAAGGAAGTGCTGAAGATATTCAAGATGGAAGATTCCAAAATTGTTGGAATACCTATGGATACTAGATGTAAGATGACAAAAGATGAAAAATCAAATGAGGTAAATAAAACCTTGTATAGATTAATGATTGGAAAACTAATGTATGTTGTTCATACTAGACCAGATATAGCACATGCAGTTGGAATAGTTGCAAGATTATCTGCTAATCCCAAAGAAACACATATGACTGTTGTCAAGAGAATTCTAAGATATCTGAAGAACACCGAGGAATATGGCTTATGGTATAAAAGAGAAGGAAAATTCAAGCTACAAGTCTATACAGATGTTGATTGGGCTGAAAACATTGATGACCGAAAGAACACAACTAGAGGAGCATTCTTCATGGGTGAGAGACTTGTCACATGGATCAGCAAGAAGCAAGAAGCAAGATGCAAGGATGCATCTCTTAGTTTACTATAGAAGTAGAGTATGTGGATTTTTCTGCAAATTGCTCCAATATTGCATGGATCAAACAGTTATTGGGAGGTATGAATATGAAGATTATTGAACCAGTGATTATCTATTGTGATAATACCAGTGCAATTAACATTTCTAAGAATCTAGTCATGCATGCTAAGAATAAGAATATAGAAATTAAGTATCACTATCTGAGAGAACAAGTGCAAGCAAAGGAGGTAATACTAGAATATGTTCAATCAAAGGAACAATTAGATGATATATCCACCAAGCCATTACTGAAAGATACATTTGAGTACTTGAGACAAAGACTAGGGGTCCAACCCTTTTCTATTGGCTAGTAAGCCGACTAGAAGGCTGCATCAGCCTAAACATAATCTAAGATCATTCATGTTGATGCAAACATTGAAATGAACAACAATAGATATATCTATACACAACAAGGTACAAATCTTCACCGAATACAAGAGACATTGTATTACTGATGGATAGGGAAATTCAAGGAATATATTATATAAAGGGATGTAAGATGATATAGAAGAAACTTGTTTGGCATTGTTGTTAAAGGGAGAGATTATCTAATTATCAAGATGGAGAGCAATTATAATCAGTATAAGGGAGAGATTATATCATTATCCAAAGATAGAGATTGATTACATATGAAATATCCATCAAAGGGAGAGTAGTAACAGAAGGAAGAGAATACACACAAAGGGAGAGATGACTCATTGTTGTCAAAGGAAAAAGAGATTATCAAGAAGAGGAATAGTCAAGGCAGAACACATATCAGAACATAAAAAGAAGCTGCTACATCTATCCAGTGAAGGGATTGAAAATTGAAGATAACCACTCTTTAAGAAACAAATCAAAGCTATTTTTGAGCTTACTGAAAGCCAAACATTTGTAATAGTTACATTAGGAGAGATTGATGAAACTGCTATATTTCATATTGTATTTGTAATAGCATAGTATGATAATGTAGAGTGTTTCCATTAATGCCAAATGGAGAGATTGATGAAATGTAACTGATTGAATGTTTAAAGATGTTAGGTTGATCACCGAAATGTAGAAAGATAATGCAAGACATTAAATCAATTAATGGATTGTATTTTCATTGATGTCAACTTGATACAATCTAATGAGTTATAATCAAAGTGTCAAAGACTCAAGTAAATTACAGAGATAAAGATTATGCTTTCAGTAATGCATAAAAGACAAGCATTCACTATGTGACTTCAAACACTGATAGCTAGTGGAACCCAACGGACAGAGATCATTGAAGGTTAAGTCACAGTGATGCCCGAGCAAGAGAATCGATGAGCATTACTGAAGAGCAGAATCACAAGAATACCTAAAGGCCAAAATCATAGTATAACCCAACGGAGAGACAAGAACGAAGGACAGACAACCCTGACGGAGAAGCCCAAGGAGAACTAAAGTGTTGACTGAAGCTATGATAGAGTTAAAACACTGAAGTTAACTGGAGTTTAGAAATGACAAAATATCTAGCCAACAGAGCTAAATATAGACTTAACTAGTAGTTATCATTGTTTTCATCGACAAGATAAAGCAACAGATAAGTAAATGATTTAAAGATATTTTGTCTAGTTGGAAAGAAGATCTTTGCAAGATAAAACAAGAGCTTTTATTTAAATCAAATTGGCTAAGATTGTGGATCACGCCAAGATCAAGAAAATCAAGAACATAGAAATGATGATATCGTGTCTATAAAGAGACAACTTAATTCATTACAGATTAAGGGGAGTGAATGAAAAAGAGGATGCTAGAGAGAAACCAATGAAGAAAAATTTCATACAGTCTTGATCAATCAAGCTGAGGAAAGAGCTAAAGATTTTTGCATACACCAATCAATAGAGCAAAGCATCACCGAGTAGAACAAAAGTGGAGAAAAGATATTGAAAAGATATATTAATCAGATTGGTTTAATGATCTTACAATAGATCTAAAAATATGCAAGTATAAGTTGTATATGTGAATAGATCATACTGTTTCAGTTTAACCTATTGATTTAGAAAGTCTCTTAACTGAGTAGGATTTAAAGATCCTTTCTATATTGAGATACATCCTAAGGAGTATCAAAAATTTTGATCATGAAGATAGCATGAGATGCCAGATACCATTTGAAAAAATAGAAGAGTTTGGACAAGGAAGGTAGCATAGAAATGCCTGATATCAAGTGACAAACTAATCTTTTAAATCCTCTAACAAGGTCACACCTAACAGTGTGTTTGTAACCTTTAACATGGTTGGCTCTTCATCAAGCTCACTTGAGAAGAGTGAAAATTTTGGGTTACCATTCCCAAGTGGTTTTTTCCCTTAACAGGGTTTCCATGTTAAAAATCCACGTGTCAATATGTTTATGAGTCATTACTTTAGTTTTTTTCATCACACAACTTATCTGGATTGATCGGTATACTCTAAGTAATTTATTGTTTTTTGGTAAATGAAAGACTACTATTTGGTAAACTAAAATAATAAGGTTTAACAGAGAATTCCAAGTAGTAGTAATTTGATAAGTATATTTGAAGGCATTCATCTTATAGGACTGAAGATAACTAGAAGCTTAATATTGTTGTACTAAGTTTTTGGGTTGATTATTTGGAATATTTTTTAGGCCACTGATTCACCCCTCTCTCAGTTATTACTAACATAACCTACTATTGGAGTTCATCAAAGAGGTGTGGGTACCGTGTCTTGATCTATGTTGCATCCTCCCATGATGCTTTAACCTCACCATAGAAATCCCACTGGACTCTAACCTAGTCTAGCTCTCACCTTCAAAGGGCCAAGATGTGGCATGTAAAAATGTAAATGGGCTCCAATGCTAACTACCCATCTGAATCCACCTATAAGGCATCCAAATATATAATGTGAGACTCATCATAAATATATTTCCTCAAAACTAAGACATGAAAAACACTGTGGATGCATGATAGGCTAGGTGACAGAGCTAGATGATATGCAACTTATCCTATCCTCTCAAGAATCTCAAATGGTCCAAAAAATTGAGGTGAAAGCTTATAACCCTTTCCATAATGGATTGGACTCTTATGTGGCTGAATTCTCAAGAAAAATCTATCTCCAACCATGTAACTATGATCCTTCCTCTTCACATCTACATACTTATTCTGTCTATCCTGTACCTCCCTCAAACGCTGTCTAATCTGATGCACCTGTTTCTCCATCTCTTAGAATAAATCAGGCCCAATAGAAAATCTATCCTCAATGAAATTGCAACTCAAGGGTATCCTATATGGTCTTCCATACAAGGCCTAATAGGGTGGCATTCCAAAGTCAGAGTGATGCCAATTATTGTAATAAAAATACCAAGTGTAGATACTCCTCCCATCTAGACTGATGATCCATGACATACATGTGAAGCATATCCTCTAACACCTAGTTTACCCTCTCTGTCTTACCATCTGTCTCAGGGTGATAAGTTGTGCTACAATTGAGCTTGGTGCCCAAATCTATCTATAAGTCCCTCCAAAATGATGATGTAAAGAGGGAATCTTTATCTAAGATAATCTTACGGGCAATTCCATTCCACTTAACGATATCCCACAAGAAAACTTGTGCCACTACTGGAGCTTTATATGTGGTCCATATAGGTGAAAAGTGGGCTACCTTAGTCAACTTGTCAACTATCACCATGATGGAATCATGATGACATGATGAAATAGGAAGACCAACAATAAAATCCATCGATATAATGTCCCACTTCCACTCCAGTATATCATGTGGTTGGAGTAAACCACCTAGATGATGATGATGTTCTGCCTTAACCCTTTGACACTCAAGGTACCATGCCACTACCACTACAATGTTTTGTATCATCCCTACCTAATGATATAACTATCTCAAGTCTGCATGCATCTTCTTAACTCTAGGATGCGCTGCATAGGGTGCAATATGTTCTTCTAGAATGATAAAATCCCATAAATCCCTAGTAGAGGGTACATAGATGTGCCCTCTATGGCATAAAAATTTGTCTGGCTCTAATGAATAGTCTACATATTTCCCTTCTAGGGGTCTCTAAGATTGGATTACCTGACTAATCTCCTCATACCACCTATCCTCGAGCAAGTTATGAAGTAGGCAATCTCTCAAATCAGCACCTATAGACATAGAGTATAACTCATTTTCCCTCCTAATCAAAGCATCTACAACTACATTATCCTTCCCTTTGATGTAGTAAACATAAAAATCATACTCACACAAGAACTCCATCCACCTTGTCTGACGTGCATTAATGTTTGGTTGAGTGAATATGTACTACAAAATCTGGTGATCTAAGTGCAACTCAAATTGATGACCTAGGAGAAAATGTCTCCATCTCACTAATGCATGTACCACTTCTACTACCTCAAGGTCATGCCTGGGGTAATTAAGGTCATGATTCTTAAGTTTCCTAGACTCATATGCAATAAATCTCCCATTCTGTATGAGCACTGCCCCAAAACCATCTATAGAAGCATCTGTGCATACTACAAAGTCACCCGAAGGATGTGACACTGCTAGAATAGGTGTACTAGTGAGGGCTCTCTTAAGCTCCTAAAAGGTTCCCTCACACTTCTCTATCCATTCAAACTCATTCCCTTTACACTGAAGGAATATGATAGGGTGTGCTATCCTAGAGAATCTCTTGACAAAATGTTTGTAATACCCTGCAAGCCCATGAAAATCCTAACCTCTATCACTATGGTAGGTGCTAGCCAATCCATAATATCCTCAATCTTTGAAGGATCTACTAAGTTTACTTCACTTGAAATGACAAATACATATTTTGATAGGCTGCTATATAATCTATTCTCTCTCAAACATTACAACACTTGCCTTAAATGCTCCTCATGCTCCTCCATCATTAGAATATATCAATATATCATCTAGAAATACAACCACAAATTGATCAATAAATGTGTGGAATACCCCACTCATGAAGCTCATGAACATAGGTGGAGAATTTTTAAGGCCAAATGACACTACAGTGAACTCATAATGCCCATATCTAGAGCTGAATATTGTCTTGTGGATATCATTCTCAATAATTCTTTACTTACGATACCCTAATTTAAGGTCTATCTTAGAGAACACATTGCCCCCCTATAGTTGATCAAACAAGTCATCAATCCTAGGAAGTGGATACCAGTTCTTGATTGTCACTTTATTCAACTATTGGTAATCAATGTAAAATCATACGGATCCATCTTTCTTCTTAACAAAGATGATTGGTTCACCCCAAGGAGACACACTTGGATGATTGTAACCATTCTCAAGAAGTTCCTCTAACTAAATCTTATGCTCATTAAGCTTGTTTTTTGTCATTCTATAAGGTTCTCTAGAAATTGGCTTAGCCCCTGGTATGAGATCAATGTGGAAATCCACTACTCTAGGTGGTTGCATACCAACTAATTTAGTAGGTAATACATCAAAAAAATCTCTAAGGATAGGATGGTCATCTAGAGATATTTATTTCTCATTTTCTTCCTCATCACTCCTATCACTAATGGTGATGGAAAAAAACTGACATCCCCTTTACACACTCTGGTTAAGATGCATAATAGATATTATGCAAAGAGATATAGGTCTCTATATCCCAAATATCATTGTGGTAGTATCATTATCATCTAAACATTGAATCCTCTTTTGGCGATAATCTAATTTTTCCCCGTGTGCATAGAGCCAATCCATACCAAGCATAATATCATAGGACTCAAGAGGTGTTATGTGAAGTTCTAATATAGTAGTCCTGTCCCCAATCTATAATTGACATTATTTAATGAAGGATTCAGCTGACACTTTGTAATGTTCCGAGCTCCTGGCACATAGAATTGAAGCTCTTGACTCCTGGTGAATAGAAACTGTAGGCCATATGGTTGGTAGAAGGTTCGTAAGGTGGAGGTTATGAGGCTGTATAGTTGCTAGATGGAGGTCATATAGTTTCTGGATGGAGGCATATAGTTTCTAGCTAGAGGCATACGGTTGCTGGCTAGAGGCTGTGTGGTTGCTGGCTGGAGGTCGTATGGTTGCTGGCTGGAGGCATACGATTGCTGGCTGGAGGCATACGATTTCTGGCTGGAGGCTGTATAGTTGTTGGCTGGAGGCTATGTTATTACTGGCTCAAGGCCGTATGGTTGCTGGCTCAAGGCCGTGCAATGGCTGGAGGTCATACTATTGTTGGCTAGAGGCTGTGCAATTGCTGGCTGGAGGCCATACAATTGCTGGCTGGAGGCCGTATGGTGCTAGCTGAAGGTTGTATAGTTGTTGACTAGAGTCGTATGGTTGCTGGTTGGAAGGCAATATTATGATGGGATGCAGCACAAATTTTTGGAGGGAGGTGCCTATGGGGTAAGGAGTATGCCTTTGGGCCAAAATGAATTAAGGAACCAATATAAACCAATATAATCCACAATGACAGATTGAATCAATCCTTGAGAGATAATAATAATCAAATGAATTACTTCAGATTCGCCAGATCCGATACAAGAAAAACAAAGTAGAGTAGGGTGAGGGTTGAATCTCACCAAAACTATAATAGGCCAAATAGGGAAGGTCTTTCACTTCTGACTTGACACATACTAGAACTCCAACTAGAATTCATAATAATAATAAAATATCCAAAACTCAACATATCTATGACTACCTACATGTCGGGCATAAATACCCCTTCAGAGAAACTCGTGAGGGTTTACAAAAGAACGTCAACCTGGTAAATACCTATGGACAATAATTAAATAAAAAGGGCCTCCCATTAATATATAAAGGTCCTTAATAATATTTCTTTTAAATAGGGACAAAATAATTAATTAACTTAATTAATTTATTCTCTGTCAATTTGGGGACATTACAAACCCTTGCCACCCAAAGATTGCTTATCCTCAAGAAATCTGTCACCAAAAATTTAGGATCCCAAACTAAGCATGGGCATCGATAATTATATCTATTGAAACCCCCATGCTACATCATGACCACGCGCATACACCTAGATGTAAGTGAGAAGAGTAAAGATCCATCAAGCTTCCACTGCGCCACTCTGATATAAATGTTTCCAGGCCTAGAGTCACTAGGATCCCACTAAAGCCAATCATCATGTACATCGATGCTCAGATCCCAAACCAAAAACAGATGTTGGTTGCAGTATCCTCTGAAATCTCTGTGCTTCTTCAGGATCACATGTGTATAATTTGATTTAGTGCAGATGAGTAGACTGGCACCAAACATTTTCTACAACACTCTGATATAAACATTGACCTGTCCATAGTCACCAGGATCCCATGGAAGCCAGTAATACAAAACATTAGTGTTGAGATCCAAAGGGTAAACTCCATAATCAACTAACTGTAGAGGTTTCTTGTGCAAGGAATCATCGGCAGAGTGTGCATCCCCAAGAGGCTGATCACCCACTGGTAGAACCAGCTCATTCGGAGGATCACTAATAAAATCTATATTTCCATCAAGTTTATCATTGGGTATTGGATCGACGATATTTGTGTAAACATCTTCTTTCAACATCCTTTCCTTCATCTTGGACTCTCATACCAAATAGATTTTTTCCTTGTAGTAAATGATGTCACCAACCACCTTGTATCTATCATCCTACACTTGACCATCCAATAGTTGGCATGCAAAAATATTCTTGGAGTATTCGACCAACAAATGTGCCTTCCAATTGGCTAGGGCCTGAGACAGAGGACATATGGCCTTACTGGGCATCATAGTGTGATCCAAGTCAAAAATCTCAATCTTCTCAATAGGTTGGCAAGATCACCATCTCTAATACCACTGTAATGTTCCAAGCTCCTGGCACACAGAATCAAAGCTCCTAACTCCTGGCGAGCAGAGACTCTAGGCTGTACGGTTGGTAGAAGGTCCATAGGTTGGCTGAAATGTGGTCATACAATGGAGGTTATGAGGCCCTACGGTTGATGGCTAGAGGTTGTACAATTGCTGGTTGGAGGTCATATGGTTTCTGGGTGGAGGCCATACGGTTACTGGGTGGAGGCATACGGTTTCTGGCTGGAAGGCCATATGGTGATGGGAGGCAGCACAGATGTCTAGAGGGAGGTGCCTGCGAGGTAAGGAGTGTTCCTTTAGGCCAAAATGAATTAAGGAACCAATATAAACCAATATAATCCACAATGATAGATCAAATCAATACTTGCAAGGAAAGATAATAATAATCAATTGATAATATTTAAGATTCACCAAATCTGAACAGAGAACAAGAAGAGTAGGGAGAGGGATGAATCCCACCAAAATTGCAAATACCAAATAGGGAGGGTCTTCACCTCTGAAATGTCAGACCACAGAATTCCAATAGGAATTCACAATTACAATAAAATATCAAAACTCAACATATCTACAACTACCAACATCCTGGGCATAAATACACCTTCAGAGAAACTCCTAAGGGTTTACAAAAGAATGTCAACCCGATAAACACCTATGGACAACAATTAAATAAAAAGGGGCCCCCCATTAATTAATTAAAGGTCCTTAAGAGTATTTCTTTTAAATAAGGACCAAATAATTAACTAACTTAATTAATTTATTCTTTATCAATTTGGGGACATTACACACTTTGGCCCCTGATGCTAACTCTTCCTCCCAATTGACCCCTTGTCTAGCTATCACTAACTCATAATGATCCATAAAAAATGGATAGATAAAATAATTAGTAGCTCCAAAATCAAAGAAAATGGTAAATATACTACCTATAATCATACCTACGACCTCTATTATTGTGGTCTAGTTTTCTGCCTAGTGGTTGTCAACCACTGCAAAAACCTTGTGGGATTTACCCACATCACCTACTATAGGCTCAGAAGCTTCCATGTGCTGATTACCTGACATATTTCCCTATGTGAAATCCCTAGCTAAGTACCCCATGGGAACACATGAGTAACATGGTCCATGCATCTATACCTGAACTCCCCGTGGCCTAGGGAATTGCTACCCACTTGTCCTCCTTGATCCACAAAAACCTCCCCTATTGGACTACTGAGTACGTGCTGGGACACAAAGGGAACCTATGATCTCTGGTCTCTCTTGGGACCCTATAATTTCCACTATTTAGGATTATTGTCCCGCTATCCCTGAGGTGGCTTATGTTTCTGATTTTGATTTTGTGGAGACTGATGTTTGTGTTGAGGAGTTCTAAAAGATCCCAAAGATTGTTTTTGATTTCCTTTCCAATAGATTTTCTGATGGGAAGAAGGTTGAGGTGCGGGATTATAGTTCTAGAACCTATCCCATGTATCATGAGATTTACTAAGTACCTCCTTAGCTATGAAATCTCTCTCAACAACATCACATATATAACCTGGTGTTGCCATGCAAACCATACCTAATATAGTTATATTTAATCCCTTTATAAAGTGGTTTTTCTGAATCTTCTCATCTTTAATGTAGTCTACATAAGGGAGAAGTTCAAGGAACCTACTCTAGTACTAATAAATTGAGAATCCTCTCTTCTGTAAGTCATGAAACTCATCTATTCAGTGTTGTCTAAAGTGCTCTGATAGGTATCTATCTCTAAACCTTTCTAAAAATGTGTCCCATGTGATAGTTTCCATGATTAGGTTGCTCTTAAACTCTTCTTATTTCCACTAAGTCAAGGATGTCCCTCTTAGTAGGTGGACTGAAAATTATTCCTTGAGATTGCTTCCATATGGATGCAACCCAAAACACCACTCTAGGCTCAAAAGCCAAGGCTCTACCTTGGTCCCATTAGTAGACCCTAAAAAAAGGGTGGTTGTAAGAAAATAAACTCTCTGATCTGATTTCTTGTGTCATGGAGTTCCCTCTCAACCACTCGGGCCACTATCCTTGGTGCTAGTTTTGGTATCAAAACTCACTCACTCTCTTGTTCCATGCAACCCATAACACGGGTAGGAGGAGGACTCCTAGGCATCTCTTTGGCCTCTGTCCTATGACCCTTTAAATTTTGATGCTTGACCACAGGTGGTAATCTCTCTTGAATGATACCAACAAGGTATTGGAGTATATTAAAAATTTCCTCATTTGTGTTAGGATTTTGTTTGAGAGGTCTCAGCATCACCCTAGAAACCTACACCTCTTTCTCTACATTCTCACATTTAATGCATGATTTCTTACGGCCTCACCTACGCCTGCAAGCTTGTCACGTAATGGGAGGCATCCTACATGTTCAAAGAAATTTTTTAGAAGAAACACAATGGTTTAAGGCTCCTAGTGTTGAAACAAGGCTTTGATACCAAAATTTTATGCCTTAATTTTCACACCAAAAACACACATTTTTTTTAAAGATAAGGTTTGCAACTAGAATTATTGAGTTTATAGATGTCCAAGATTTGACAAAGTTGGATCTGTAGTTTCATCATCATAGAATTGGATGGTAACATGATTGAGTTGATTTTTTTTCAAAGGAGTATGTGATGAGAGTTTACAATGAGGGGAATCATGACAAGGTTTTTACTTGTCAACATCCCTCACGGTTTACCCTCTAGGAGGAACTAAGGTATATTAAAAAATTACATTTAATTAATTATATTTAATAGTGTCACTTACTGATTGTTCAACTTAATTAGAACATGAGTGAGATTTAGGATGCCCTAATGTTTGAACTTCGTTTAAGTATTTATTTATGTCAAACATAAATACTGGATTTATTTATTTTCCAATTCAATAGTCAACTTTAACATTTTAATAATAAAAATCCTTCCCAACCCTTTTTAACTAATTTCTTAATCTCCACCCTTAAATTGACATTAAGTCCAATACCTTTTATATTAATTTTGTGATGATTAAAGTTGGTCTATAATACTACTTTTATGATGACCATTATACTGACCACATAAAAGTAAAAGTATGATGTGTCCTTTTAAATTATATCTTTTTGAATTTAATTAATAATTACTTACTACTATAAACCTCTATGGTTGATTAATAATTAAACATCTTCCTTGTTAACAATAATCTTTTAATAATTACTTTATTAAACCTTAAATCTATTTTCAAGATTGCCCCTATCATAATCCTAATGATTATTTGATAAATTCCTTATATAGAAAACTTATTATATAACCCAATCATCATATTCTTACATTAAAACCTAAGTATTCATTTATATAAAGTTAGCTAATATCTTCGGGACTAAAGTCATCTCCACTAATTTCCATTATTTAAACTTTTGTGTTTAAGGGGAAAAGGAATTTCAAACTTTGGTCTTTCCCTAACCCTAATTCAAAATTAGGGTTAGGGTGAAAATTACAACACCCAAAAGGGAGGTTTTCTCATGATCCTTCCTCCTCTTCTCTTCCTCCTACAAACCCTAGTCTTAGTCTATTGTTTTGGTTTTCCATTGCTACTCTTGTTGTAGGTTCATGGATTCATTAAAGATAATGAAGGGAATACCCAAGTGTGTATATATATATATATATATATATATACATATATATATGTATATGTATGTATGTATGTATGTATGTATGTATGTGTATACATATATATATTAGATATACACAAATATCTTCTTTATATATGTATACACATACATACATACA
>MU223583.1:567671-583146 GCA_018584345.1 Thuja plicata
TATATATAACGTGCTCTACATCTTTAACTTGTAGCTTTAAAAAAAAATGCGTAAGTATATGATGACATGTAACTGATTGAATGTTTGAAAATGTTAAGTTGAGGATCATGCAAGGCATTAAATCAGTTAATGTATTGTATTGTCATTGATGTCAACTTGATATAATTTGTATGGTCATGGAGATACTGCCAAAGACTTCAAATAACTTATGAATAAAGGCTATGCTATCAGTAATGCATACAATACAAGTATTTACTAAGTGACTGCATACACCGACAGAGTGCACACCGATGAACAGAGTAAAAGAGCAGAGTCACAGTGTCACCTAATGAGCCAATGCTCAACATTACCAATGAGTAGATTTACAGTGTTGCCTGATGAGCAAAGAATAGAGTACCCCGACGAAAAGAATTTCAGTGTTGCCTGATAGAAAAGACAAGGATGGAGATCCCAGTGACAACTGAAGTCACACCGACAGAATAGTCAGTTATCACCAATAACTAACTGAAGTGTTGACCGACATAACAAAGAGTTTAGAAAATGACAAAATGCTTAGCTGTCAAGAAGCTAAAGATAGAATTAATGGATACTTATCATTTTTTTAGTCATCCAGATAAAGCCAGAGATAAGTAATTGATTTAAAGCTGATTTGTCCAGTTGGCAAGAAGATCTCTTTGAGATAAAATTGGAGTTTGCTTTAAATATATTTCTGAGAATTGTGGAACATGTGAAGAATCAAGAGAGCCAAGAAAAAGGGAAATCATGGCTATATAGAGACAAACCCAAATCATTACAAAATGGGGGAATGTGTGGGGTGAACAAGAGAAGAGGAAAGATGTTAAAGAAAATATGAAGAAGAAGAAAATCTTCATTCATTCTTGATCAACAAGCTAAAGAAAGAGAAAGATCCTGCAGACACCGACGAACAGTGAGATAGTATCATAGAGAAGAACACTGTGGAGAAAAGGTATAAGTGATTATATTGATTAGAGAGGTAATGGACCTACAATAGATCTGAAAATATGCAATTAATTTGTATGTATGAACATATCATTAGTGTTTCAGTTTAATCATTGAAGCATCAAGTCTCTTAACCGAGCATGAATTAAAAGTCTTTTACAATTTAGATACATCCCAAGGAGTATCAAAAAGTTTGATCATGAAAGTAGCATTGGATATGCCCTATACCTATCGACAGACCAAGTGATTGTTTGATCAAGGATGGTAGCATTAGATGCTAGATACTAGGTGACAAACTATCTTTTAAATCCTCTAACAAGGTCACACCTAATAGTGTGTTTTTAACCTTTAATAGGGTTGGTTCTTAACATGGCTCACTTCAGAAGAGTAAAAAATTGGGGTACCATTCCCAATGGTTTTTCCCTTAACAGGGTTTCCACATTAAAAATCCATGTGTTATGTGTTTAATGTTTCATTACTTTACTAGTTTACATTTCACATTTGCAATTTTGGAATGATCGGTATACTCTCCATGTTTACTGTGTTTCGGTAAATAGTTGACTACTTATCGGTAATCATACAGAAGAAAGATTTGCAAAGAAATATGACAAATAGTAAATTGATAAAATTATTTCAAGGAATTCATCTTGTAGGATAGAAGATAACTTGAGACATAATCTATGGTTATAAATTTTAAGGGTTGATTTAAGGATTAAATTTTTGAGGCCACTGATTCACCCCCCCTCTCAGTTATTACTAACAATTGGTATCAGAGCTTGTGTGCTTAGAAGGAAGGTTTCAAGACCTAAGCTAAAGCTCACAAGATGAACATACGAGATGTGCCCAAGTTGAACAAAGATAATTTTTCTTCATGAAAGAGAAGAATAAGACTCCACTTATCAGGTATTGGAAATGATGTTACTCAATACTTAGGTATTGAATATGTGTTTCCCACAGGAGCACCAATAGTTTAACAAATGAGAGAGAAGCATGAGCACAATTGCATGATGATAGATTTTTCTTCCTCACTCTTTGATGCTGAATTTGAAGATGTCAAAACCTGCAAAAATCCAAAGCAGATGTGGGACAAATTGATGCTTGTACATGGTGGTGACAATAATGTTTTGAGAGTCAAGGCAGAAAGCCTTAGAGGAAAGTTTGATGATCTAAAAATGAAAGAATGTGACAAAATCACATAGTACAACAAAAGAATCAAAGAGGTAGTCAATGCTATTCGAGGAGTTGGAGGCGTACTAGAAGAAGATACAGTGGTAAGTAAAATTCTAAGAACCTTACTGCCTACTTATGCTATTAGATTATCTACCATTAAGGAAATGAGAGCATTAGAAAATAGTAATGTTACTCTAGATAGTTTGATTGGAAGACTGATTTCATTTGAGATGAACAATTTTGATAATAGTGTCTTACCAAACATAGAGTCTACATTCAAAAATTCTATGAGAATAAGTAAACCAAGTCATAAAAACACTATGAGAAAAGATAGTGATAGTGAAAGTGAAGAAGATGATCTTGATGAAATTGAAGCACTTATGGCAAGAAGAATGTAGAGAGGCAAAGGTAAATACAAAGGTAAATTACCACTTGTTTGTTTTAATTATAAAGAGATTGGACACTTTGCTGCAAGATGACCTAACAGAAGAAAAGATTACAGAAATAATGACAAATCATTTGAAAAGAAGTCTGACAGAGGTGATTACAGAAGCTACCAATGATTAGAAAGAAGATATTCTTGAGACTACAAGGACAATGGAAAGAAGGCCAGTTACCTAGAAAAATGCAAAGATGATGATACTGACACCGAATTTGAGGAAGACATTGAGATGGTGTTTGTGGCAGTGAAAGATGATTCAGATGATGATGAGGAAAGGTATGTAGAAACTGCACTCATAGCTAAGGTTAGTAAAAATGATGTCTAGATCATAGATAGTGGCTGCACTCACCATATGTCCAGTGACAAGCAAAAGTTTGAGACTTTTGAATACTATAATGGTGGTTTAGTAAGAATGGGTAATGATACACCTTGTCTAGTTGAAGGTAGAGGAACCATAATGTTGAATAACCGGATAAAATGTGAAAATTCTTATTCGGTAGATGGATTGAATTATAATCTATTGAGTGTTTCTTAGTTGAATAATTCAGGTCACAGAGTAACATTTGAAAATAAGAAGGCAAAGATATTCAATAAATCAGGAAATATTATTGGTACCGGAGAGAAGATAAAATGTAACTTATTATATCGGAATGATACTGACACCACTTGTTTGATTACTACAAACAAAGACATATGGTTGTGGGAAAAAAGATTGTGTCATGTGAACTTTGACAACATGATAAAGATAAGAAAAAAGAGAAATGTCAGAGGCTCACCAATGATGACTAAGCCCGACAACATCATGTGTAAGAATTGTTAAAAAGGTAAGATGACAAAGTCTAGTTTCGAAAGAAAAACCCATAGATATGATGCAATTATAGAATTAGTCCATAATGATTTATTTGGATCTATGAGGACAAAGAGTTATTATGGAGATAGATATTTTATTCTCTTTTTTGATGATTACTCTAGAATGATGATAGTAATATTTCTAAAAGATAAATTAGAAGCATTTAAGATGTTTAAATGGTATAAGGAAATGGTTGAGAAACAAAGTGGTAAACAATTAAAATGCTTAAGGTCAGATAGAGGAGGAGATTTTATTTTAGATTAATTCACTAACTTTCGTAATGAACATGGAATCAAAAGACATGTCTCTGCACCAAGAACACCATAGAAAAATGGAATTATTGAAAGAAGGATCAGATCCATAGTTGATTGTGCAAGGACACTGATGATAGAGAAAGGAATCACCCAAATCTTCTGGAGAGAAGCTTTTAGTACTGCTATTTACACATTGAACATAGTATAGTTGAAGAAATACATGAGGAAGACACTTTATGAGCTTTGGTATGGATACACACCCAATGTAAGTTATTTCAAAATTTTTGGCAGTCAATGTTATATCTTAAAAGATGATAGAAATGGAAAACTTGACTCCAAGAGTGATGAAGGAATCTTTCTAGGGTATTCCACCAAGAGAAAGGCTTATAAATGTCTTAATAAAGCCTCTAACAAAATTGTTGAATGTGCAAATGTAAAGATAGATGTATTTGCAGAGAAGAATGAAAAGGAAAGCACTAAAGAACCAGAGGACTACATCAAGTTTGCCTACAATGAGGAACCTGACAATCTACCTGACCAACAATATAGAGCTCTTGAGAAATGGATCATTGCACCCGAGCATCAAGCTGCAAATACTGAGGATCAGGATATTTCTCAAAATGATGCACAAAGTGATGGAGAACAAAATGAAGGACAAAATGATGATCAAGCTGATAGACAAAGAGCTAAACCTGTACTTGCAAGATATGTCAAAAGGAACCATCCACATAAATAGATAATTGGAGACAAGAAGGCTTGTATGAGAACCAAAAGTAAGTCTCTAAATATAAGATGTCTTATTTAGGATTATGAGCCCAAATCTATCAATGCTGCACTAGATAATGATGAATGGATAAGTTCTATGAATGAAGAGATTGAACAGATAGAGAAAAAAAAGACATGGACACTTGTACCAAGACCAGATGACAAGAATGCCATCAGTACAAAATTGATATTCAGGAATAAGCTGAATGGGAATGGAGAAGTCACTAGAAATAAAGAAAGACTAGTATGAAAGGGGTATGCACAAGAAGAAGGGATTGACTATGGAGAGAGCTTTGCACCTGTTGCTAGGCTAGAAAGAGTAAGAATATTAATTTCTTATGCTGCATATAAAGGCTTTAAGGTATATCAAATGGATGTCAAGTCTGCATCCTTGAATGGAATAATTGAGGAAGAGGTATACATTGAGAAACCAAAAGGGTTTGTTGATCCAGATAAGAGGAATATGGTATGTAGGCTACACAAAGCCTTGTATGGATTGAAACAAGCACCCTGAGCCTAGTATGAAAGACTTCATTCCTATCTTATAAGTATTGGATTTGTAAGGACAAGTGAAAACAATAATCTTTATTTGAAGGAAGATACTGATGCTAACATTTTGATTGCTAAGATATTTGTTGATGACATCATATTTGGAGGCAATGATATGCTATGCAAATCATTTGCAAATGAAATGAGAAAAGAGTTCAAGATGTCTATTTTTGGAGAGATCAAGTTCTTTCTTGGTCTACCGATCATACAACAAGATGAAAGTATTTTAATTACACAATCCAAATACATCAAAGAAGTACTAAAAATATTCAAGATGGAAGAGTCCAA
This sequence comes from Thuja plicata, assembly GCA_018584345.1. Taxonomy (NCBI): domain Eukaryota; kingdom Viridiplantae; phylum Streptophyta; class Pinopsida; order Cupressales; family Cupressaceae; genus Thuja; species Thuja plicata. The sequence continues at coordinate 572,950 of MU223583.1, forward strand.
ACTAGTTGGAACATTGATGGAAACTTGATGTAAGATGACAAAGGAGGAAAAGTCATCAGAGGTAAATCAGAATTTGTATAGATCAATGATTGGAAAACTCATGTATCTTGTACATACTAGACCAGATATTGCACATGCAATAGGAATAGTTGCTAGATTTTTTGCTAATCCGAGGGAATCACATATGACTACTGTGAAAAGAATCCTAAGATATCTAAAGAATATCAAGGAATATGGCTTATGGTATAGAAGAGAAGGGAAATTTGAACTTAAGGTCTTTACCGACGCTGATTGGGCTGGAAATATTGATGACCGGAAGAGAACAACTGGAGGAGCATTCTTCATGGGTGACAGACTTGTCACATGGATCAGCAAGAAGCAAGTATGCATCTCTCAGTCTACTACAGAGGCAGAGTATGTTGCTGCTACTGTGAACTGCTCAAATATTGCATGGATCAAACAGTTACTGGAAGGTATGCATATGTAAATTCTAGAACCAGTAAATATCTATTGTGACAACACAAGTGCAATAAACATTTCCAAGAATCAAGTCATGCATGCTAAAACAAAGCATATTTCCATCAAGTATCATTATTGAAGAGAACAAATTCAAGAAAAGGAGTTGATACTTGAGTATGTGAAATCAAAGGAACAATTGGCTGATATCCTCACCAAGACACTACCCAAGGATGCATTTGAGTACTTGAGAAAGAGACTAGGGGTCAGACCCTTGTCTACTAGTTAGTAAGCTGACTAGAAGGCTACATCAGCCTACATATCATCAGAACATCATTCATGTTGATGCAAGAAGAGAGATGGACTTCAATGAAAAATCTATACACAACAAGGTATTTATCTACTCCAAGCACCAGAGTTATGGATAGAAATGATCTGTTTGATATCACTGTCAAATATTTGTTTGAAAAGATGTTTGTTTGGCATTTCTGTCAAAGGGAAAGAGATATCTTATTATCATATTGATAAAGGCAAAGAGTTTATCCATTATCATCTCAGGGAGAGATTATATCCATCAACGTATCCAAAGGGAGAGATGTAACAAAGAAGTGAAGAGTACATACAAAGGGAGAGAATTGTTGACAAGAGACATCACAAGAAATGAGAATAGTCAAAGGGAGAGAATTTGACATAGAAGGAGAGCACATCACATTAGAGAAAGAAAGATTCTACATCCATCCACTAAAGGGATTAATGACAGAAAGAAAGCTGCAAGAATCAAATCAAAGCTATTTGAGCTTACCGAAAGTCATACATTTGTAATAATTACATTAAGAAAGCTTGATGAAACTATATATTTCATATTGTATTAGTGATAGTATAGTACGATAATGTAGTATGTTGCCATCAATGCTAAAGGGAGAGATTGATGATATGTAATTGATTGAATTTTTTAAGATGTTAAGTTGATGATCATGCAAGGCATTAGATCAGTTAATGTATTTTATTTTCATTGATGTCAACTTGATATAATCTTTATGGTCATGCCAGTAATGCCAAAGACTTCAAAGAACCGATGAATCAAGGCTATTCTATTAGTAATGCATACAAGTCAAGTATTCACTAAGTGACTGCATACACTGAAGGAGTGCACACTGATAGACAGAGAAAATGAGAAGAATCATAGTGTTACCCGACAAGCCAATGCTCAGCATTACTGACGAGCAAAGTTATAGTGTTGCCTGACGAGAAAAGCATAGAGTAACCTGACAGAAATAATTTCCGTGTTGCCCGATGGAAAGGAAAAGGATGGAGATCCTGATGACAACTGAAGTCACACCAATGGAATAGTCAGTTATCACCGATGACTAACTTAATTTTTGACCAATAGAATAGAGAGTTCAGAAAATGACAAAATGCTTAGCTATCAAGAAGCTAAAGATAGAATTAATAGATAATTATCATTATTTTAATCATCTAGATAAAGCCTGAGATAAGTAATTTATTTAAAGTTGATTTGTCCAGTTGGCAAGAAGATCTCTTTGAGATAAAATTGGATTTTTCTTTAAATATATTGGCGAGAATTGTGGAACACGCCAAGAATCAAGAAAGCCAAGAAAAAGGGAAATCATGTCTATATAGAGACAAACCAAAATCATTACAAAATGGGGGAATGTGTGGGGTGAACAAGAGAAGAGGAAAGATGCTAAAGAAAATCTGAGGAAGAAGAAAGTCTTCATTTAGTCCTGATCAACAAGCTAAAGAAAGAGCTAGATTATGCGAACACTGAAAAATAGTGAGACAACATCACAGAGTAGAACAATGTGGAGCAAAGGTATAAGTGATTATATTGATCAGAGAGGTAATGGAATTACAATAGATCCAAAAATATTAAATTGAGTTGTATGTATGTACAGATCATTAGTGTTTTAGTTTAATCATTGAAGCATCAAGTCTCTTAACCAAGCATGACTTAAAAGTCTTTTACAATTCAGATACATCCTAAGGAGTATCAAAAAATTTGGTCATGAAAATAGTATTGGATATGCCCGATACCTATTGACATGCCAAGTGAGTGTTTGATTAAGGATGGTAACATTAGATGCCAGATACTAGGTGACAAACTATCTTTTAAATCCTCTAACAAGGTCACACCTAACAGTGTGTTTGTAATCTTTAATAGGGTTGGCTCTTAATAGGGCTCACTTTAGAAGAGTGAAAATTTGGGGTACCGGTCCCAATGGTTTTTCCGTTAATAGGGTTTCCACATTAAAAATACATGTGTTATGTGTTTAATGTTTCATTACTTTACTATTTTACATTTCACATATGAAATTATGGATTGATCTGTATACTTTGCATATTTATTATGTTTCAGTAAATAGTTGACTACTTATTGGTAATCATATAGAAGAAATATTTACAAAGAAATCCGACAAGTAGTAAATTAATAAAAGTATTTCAAGGTATTCATCTTGTAGGATAGAATCTAACATGATACACAATATGTGGTTATAAGTTTTAAGGGTTGATTTAAGGATTAATTTTTTGAGGCCACTGATTCACCCCCCCTCTGAGTTATTACTAACATTATATAGATTTAATTAAAAAAAAGCCTGCTTTACTTACTATGTTAGAATGTATGATATTATGTTTCTTTCCTCTATAACTACTTGCAGTATTTTGTTTAAAGAAGAAATCAAAATCATGTATTTACTTTCTCTTGGCATAACAAACCTTTAAAATATGATATTATTTGTTAGATGCTAGTTTCCTAAATATGTACACGTACCCATAGTTTCAGATTTAACACAGCCTTTTTGTTATAAATAGAGTAGACTTGTGTATTTATTTTCTAACCAACATAACCAAAAATCACATAATGTAGTAAAAGAACAACTTAGAAATTAGAAATTACCATGTATTTGTTTTTATTTTCAATGAACACAACCTTTCTTTGAATGCTAAATTTTGAACACAAAATTACAATAATATTTATTCATTCAAATTCATTGGTTACAATGAGAAAGATTTATTTCTTTACATAACAAATCAAAAATGTTTTTTTTTGAAGGAATGCAACTACATGACAAGCAACTTTTCAATAATATTTCAACTTTTACACAAAGATTATAATTTTTACTTCATGGACCAAAAATTAAATCCACACATAGATTTATTGCATTTCACACAAATCTTCATATCTTACAAATACATTTATTTTCTCTTCAATAAGATTTACAACTTGCATGATGGAACATAATTAAGAACACTCTTAAGAGATTATCTTCACACCATCTACTATTCCCTTTTCCAAAAAAAAATCCCAACAAAATTCCAAAACAAATGGCCATAAAAATCTCTCCTCCCAGCCATAGGCCTATTACAAGGCCACCCCCAAGCTTGGAAAAAAAATCCTAACCCAAGATACATACAATAAAAAATGCAACACAACAAGGAACACATGTATAAAACACACCTTCCCATGGCTTAACACAAGGAGCTTGAAGTGAATAATCCTAAGGTTAAAGGTGAACCAAATGCCCAAATAGGAGAAATAAGGCTATCAAATAAAAATAAGCCTTCAACAAGGCATTCCTTCCATACTTTCACAATACAAATTCTCATCATATTTTACATAGCATGCTCAACAAAAGAAATGGCCATTAACTCCCTTATGAGTCCCAAGCATAAAAAATTCTACTAGCCTACCATGGACCCCATGATCCATGGTGCATTCATCTCTCCCAAGGATAGGGACTCTACACCATGAGGGTTGTCCTAATTCCCTTCACCCATAAGGCTACTCTACCCTCCCAAGGGTGAGTTTAGCCTTGCACAATCCCATTTACACAATACATACACCAACATACACTTAGATTGATCTTCACAACACAAAAAATATTAAAAAATAAAGCTTTGAAATCACAACATTATTCAACACACACACATATCTACATGAAATACAAAATACAAATCTTCTCCTTTCATTTAATGAAGCCACAAGGAAGACACCACTAATGAGAGAGTGAGAGATTGATAGCCACCAACCTTAGAATAGAAGTTATAGAAATGAGTTTTGATCAAGATATTTTTCCCTTTTGTCTATCCCCCAATCCTTCTCTAAAATTCCTTCTTTCTTTACTAATAGTCTCTAAAGTTAGAGAGTGGGTGATTGAGAGAAACTCTCCAATTTACCTTCTAAATTAAAAATCCTCACATTCTCTAAGTCCTTGGAAGAGATGTGAGTTACTATTGTTTTCTTCTCCATATACCCCTTTTAGAAATAAGTGAGAGGGGGGGGGGGGGGGGGGGGNAAGTGAGAGGGGGGGGGGGAGGGGGGGTTGAATCAGTGGCCTCAAAAATATTCCAATAAATCAACCCAAAAACTTAGTACCACAATATTAAGCCTCTAGTTATCTTCAATCCTATAAGATGAATGCCTTCCAATATATTTATCAAATAACTACTGCTCGGTGTGCTCTATTAAACCTTTTTCTTTTAGTTAGCAGTCTTTCATTTACTGGAAAACAATAAATTACTTAGAGTATATCGATCAATCCAGATTAGTTATGTGTAATGCAAAACACTAAAGTAATGACTCATAAATACATTGACACATGAATTTTTAATGTGGAAACCCTGTTAAGGGAAAAACCACTTGGGACTGGTAACCCAAAATTTTCACTCTTCTGAAATGAGCTCGGTGAAGAGCCAACCCTGTTAAAGGTTACAAACACACTGTTAGGTTTGACCTTGTTAGAGGATATATTAGAATAATTTTTCACTTGATATCGGGCATCTCTATCCTACCTTCTATGACCAAACCCAGTGTAGTTTATCAAATGGTATCTGGCATCTCATGCTATCTTCATGATCAAACTTTTTGACACTCCTTGGGATGTATCTCAATATAGAAAGGCTCTTTAAATCTTGCTCAGTTAAGAGACTTTTTGAATCAATGGTTAAACTGAAATAGTAAATGATCTATTCACACATACAACTTATACTTGTAGATTTTCAGATCTATTGTAAGTTCATTTTACCTTTCTGACCAATGTATCTTTTCAATACCTTTGCTCCACTTCTTTCTACTTAGTGATATTGTACTCTGTTTCTCAGTGTCCACATAAATCTTTAGCTCTTTCCTTAGCTTGATTGATCATAACTGTATGAAGTTGTTCTTCACCAGTTTCTCTTCAACATCCTCTTTTTATATTCACTCCCCTTAATTCATATTGAATTAAGTTGTCTCTTTATAGACATGATATAACCATTTCTAGGTTTTTGACTTTCTTGATCTTGGCACGATCCACAATTCTCACCAATCTTGATTTAAAGCTTTACTCCTCTTTTAGATTGAAGAAATCTCTTTGACAACTAGATGAAACACCTTTTCATGTTTTACTTATCTCTTCTTTAACTTGTTGATTAAAACAATGTCAACAAATAGTTAAGTCTATCTTTAGCTCTGTCAGCTAGATATTTTTTTCATTTATGAACTCCAGTTAACTTCAGTGTTTTAACTATTTGATAGCTTAGGTCAAAACTTTAGTTTTCCTCGGGATTCTCCATCAGTGTTGTCTTTCCTTTGGGGTTGTCTATCAGGTAACACTATAATTCTGGCCATCAGTTATGCTTGTGATTCTTCTCATCGGTAATGCTCGTTGGTTTATTTGTTTGGGCATCATTGTGACTTAACTTTCAGTTATCTCCATCTGTCGGGTTCCACTAGTCGTTGTTGTTTGAATTCACTTAGTGAATGTTGGTATTTTATGAATTAATGAAAGCATAATCTTTTATCTGTCTGATTCTTTGAAGTCTTTCACACTTTGAATATAACTCATTACATTATATCAAGTTGACATTAATGACAATACAATCCATTAACTAATTTAGTGTCTTGCATTGAATTTTTGCATTTCAGTGATCAACTTAACATCTTCAAAAATTCAATCAGTTACATGTCATCAATCTCTCCCTTTGGAATTGATGGAAACCCACTACATTATCACACTATATTATTACTAACACAATATGAAGGATAACAGTTTCATCAATATTTCTATTGTAACTATTACAAATGTCTGGCTCTTGGTAAGCTCAAATAGCTTAGATTTGTTTCTTGCAGAGTGAGTTCTTCAATATTCAATCCCTTCACTAAATAGATGTAGCAAATTCTATCTCTATTCTGATATGTTCTTTGCCTTAACTGTTCCTTTTCTTGATATTCTCTTTTTGCTTTGACAACAATGAGTCATCTCTCCCTTTGTGTGTATTCTCTTTATTTTTTTATTGCTCTCCCTTTGATGGATATTTCATATGTTATCAATCTCTCCCTTGGATAATGAGAATCAAAATCTCTCTCCCTTTGACAAAAATGCCAAACAATTCTCTCATATCATCATCCATCCTTTATATAGTATACTCCTTGAATTTCCCTATCCATCAAAATTACATTGACTCTGGTATTTGGTGAAGATTTGTACCTTGATATGTACAGATGTATCTGTTGCTATCCATCTTGGTGCTTGCATCAACATGAATGATCTTCTGATTTATTATAGTCTAATGTAGCCTCCTAGTAAGCTTACTAACTAATAGACAAGGTTTGTACCCCTAGTCTTTTTCTTAAGTACTCAAATGTATCTTTCGGTAATGGCTTGGTACAGATGTCAGCTAGTTTTTCCTTTAATTGAACATATTCCAGTATCACCTCCTTTGCTTGCACTTGTTCTCTTAGATAATGATACTTGATTTATATATGCTTAGTCTTAGCATGCATGACTGGATTCTTTGATATGTTTATTGCACTGGTATTATCACAATAGATAATTACTAGTTCAAGAATCTTCATATTCATACCTTCCAGTAACTATTTGATCCATGCAATATTTGAGCAGTTTGTAGCAGCAGCCACATATTCTTCTTCTATAGTATACAATGAGATGCATCCTTTCTTCTTTCTGATCCATGTGACAAGTCTGTCGCCCATGAAGAATGCTCCTCCAGTTGTGCTCTTTCAGTCATCTATGTTTCCAGCCCAATCAACATCTGTATAGACTTGTAGCTCAAATTTTCCTTCTCTTTTATACCATAAGCCATAGTCCTTAGTGCTCTTCAGAAATCTCATAATTCTCTTGACAATAGTCATATGTGATTCTTTGGGATTAGCAGAGAATTTTGTGATGACATGTAACTGATTAAATGGCTAACTATATTAAGTTGAAGATGATGCAAGACATTAAATCAGTTAATGGTTTGTATTGTCATTGATGTCAACTTGATATCATCTGTATGGTCATATACATAATGCCAAAGAATTTAGAGAATCAATGGAATAAAGGTTATGCTTTTAGCAATACATAAAATTCTAGTATTCACTAAGTGACAGACTACACCGACGGAGTGCACACCATCGGTAAAGATAGAGATAAAAGTCACAGTGATGCCTGACGAGTAGAAGATAGTATTGCCTGACAAAGCAGAATCAAAGGATGCCCAACGAGCTTAACACGGTGTTTCCTGATGGGTAAGATCTAATGATGCCCGACGGATGGAGATCCCAAAGCTAACTGAAGTGACACCGACGAAACTGGTAGTTGTCACCGATGACAAACTACAGATTTGATTGATAGAATAGAGAGATCATGAAATGACAAAATATCTAGCTAGAAAAGCTAACAGATAGACTTAACTGGTTGTTCTATTTGTTCTATTCAAACCTAGTTAAGTAAAGTGAATTGTACAGTTGGCAAGAAGATAACTACGAGATAAATCAGGAGTTAAAGCAATAAATCAAATTGGCTGGATTATTGTTCACGCCAAGAATCAAAAATCAAGAATCAAGAACATTGATTTAAGGAAATCATGTCTATTTAAGAGACAAGAATAATTCATTCTTGAGGTGTGGTGGTCGAGAAGCAATTAGATACATGGGGGAGTGAACTGATAGAAGATGTTGAAGAGAAACTGATGAAGGATTAACTTCATGCAGTCTTGATCAATCAAGCTGAGGGAGAGCTAAATAATTCTTTAGACACTGACGGATAGAGAAGCACAACATCACAGAGCACAAAGGAATCATATCAATACATTAATCAGAAAGATATTGTAAGTAAATAGATCTAAAAATATGTAATTAAGTTGCATTAGAAATAGGTCATTTTGTTTCAGTTTAACCATTGAAGCATTAAGTCTCTTAATAGAGAAGGACTTAATAGTCTTTTGTAATTGAGGTATATCCTAATATATTAATAGAAGGTTGAATCATGATAGTAGCACTGGTCTTACCTAAAGCTTATTGACAGTCTAAGAATGAGGCTAATTCAAGGATGGTAGTAAGATTTACATAAAGCCTATTGACAGTCATGAGACTGATTCAAGGATGGTAGCGTAGATGCCAGATACTTAGTGACAACCTATGTATTAAAAATCCTCTAACAAGTTTGCACTTAACTGTGTGTTTTTAACCTTTAACAGGGTTGGCTCCTAACAGGGCTCACTTTAGAAGAGTGAAAATTTGGGGTACTGGTCCTAGTAGTTTTTCCCTTAACAGGGTTTCGACATTAAAATCCTTGTGTTATATGTATATGATTTATTACTTTACTATTTTACATTCTGCATATGCATTTATGGATTGACTGGTATGCTCTACATATTTACTGAGTATCGATAAATACAGTTTACTGCTTATCGATTATCAAGGAGAATAAGGACAGACAAGGTAAACTGACAGATAGTTATTTGATTCAAATATTTCAATGGCATACATCTTGTTGGGACTTAATAATTGGAGAAGTATTGATTAGTGGATTAAATTGGATATATTTTTGAGGCTACTGATTCAACCCCCCCTCTCAGTTATTACTAACAATTGGTATCAGAGCTTGTGTGCTTAGAAGCAAGGTTTCAAGACCTAAGTTAAAGATCACAAGATGAATAGACGAGATGTGCCCAAGTTGAACAAGGACAACTTTGCTTCATGGAAAAGTAGGATAAAGCTTCACTTATCAGGTATTGGCAATGATATTACTCAATACTTAGAAATTGAATATGTGTTGTGTACAGGACCATTGACAGTGGATCAATTAAGAGTAAAGCATGAACACAACTGCATGGTTATAGAACTTTCAGCCTCACTCTCTGAAGCTGAATTTGAGGATGTCAAAGATTGCAAAAATGCAAAAAAAATGTGGGACAAGTTGAAACTTGTACATGGATGTGATGCAAATGTTCTGAGAGCCAAGGAAGAAAGCCTTATAGGAAAGTTTGATGATCTCAAAATGAAAGAAGGTGAAAACATCACACAATACAACACAACAATAAAGGAAGTAGTCAATGCTATACAAGGTGTTGGAGGTACACTTGAAGAGGAGATAGTGGTAAGTAAAATCCTAAGAACCCTATTGCCTATATATGCTATTATAGTCTCTGATATTCAAGAAATGAGAGCAGTAGAAAATAATACAATCACTCTTGATAGCCTGATTGGTAGACTAATTTCATTTGAGATGAACAATTTTGATAATAGTGTCTTACCAAGCTTAGAGTCTGCATTCAAGTCTTCTGTGAGAATAAGAAAAACTAGTCAGAGACATTCATCTAGAAGAGATAGTGAAAGTGAAAGTGAAGAAGAAGATCTAGATGAAATTGAAGCACTCATGGCAAGAAGAATTCTAAGAGGAAAAGGTAAATACAAAGGTAAGTTACCACTTGTATATTTTAATTGTAAAGAGATTG